>JARQOD010002998.1:0-70093 GCA_033576555.1 Oophaga sylvatica
CCAGCTATCACCCTACTTGCCACCACTGCAAGGCAAGTGGGAAGTGCGAGGCTAAGTGCCAGAATTGGCACATCTTAGAGATGCAACTTTTCTGGGGCAGCTGAGAGCTGATGTTTTTAGCCTGGGGGGTTCAGTATCTGTGGCGCCTTCCTAGGCTATTAATATCAGCCCACAGCTGTCTCCCTAGCCTTTGCTGGTTAATAATTATAGGGTGACAGTACATCATTTTTTGGGGGGGTCTCCCATTATAATAGCCAGTAAAGGCTAAGTATACAGATGTAAGCTGATATTAACAGCCTGGGAAGCGACATGGGTATTACCCCCTTCCCAGGCTATAAACATTGTCCACCAGCCATCAGCTTTCCCTCTGCTGGTTAAGAAAATTACGTGGGATCATTTCTTCAGAAAAATAATGTTTTAATAATTAAATACATGCACAGTAAGCTGCACAAACTGTAATAATTCTAAATATCACTGACATCTACATGTCTATCTATGCTATGTGTATTTACTGTATGTAATCCATTTATTCTATCCTGTCGGCTCCTGCTGTGATTTTACGCTACTTGGCTGATGAATTGCCGGCTTTTCTTCTATCTATGTATGTAATATATATACAGTACAGACCAAAAGTTTGGACACACCTTCTCATTCAAAGATTTTTCTGTATTTTCATGACTATGAAAATTGTAGAATCACACTGAAGGCATCAAAACTATGAATTAACACATGGAATTATACATTACACTTTACAAAAAAGAGTGAAACAACTGAAAATGTGTCTTATATTCTAGATTCTTCAAAGTAGCCACATTTTGCTTTGATTACTGCTTTGCACGCAGAAGAGGTGAACGGCTGGACTCTGCATGCCTAGTTCCCACCGTGAAGCATGGAGGAGGTGGTGTGATGGTGTGGGGGTGATTTACTGGTGACACTATTGGGGATTTATTCAAAATTGAAGCGGTGAGCGGTCCAACTCTCTCCAAACCATCTCGATTGGGTTCAGGTCTGGTAACTGTGGAGGCCCGGTCATCTGGTGTAGCACCCCAACACTCTCCTTCTTGGTCAAATAGCCCTTATACAGCCTGGAGGTGTGTTTGGGGTCATTGTCCTGTTGAAAAATAAATGATGGTCCAACTAAACGCAAACCGGATGGAATAGCATGCTGCTGCAAGATGCTGTACTAGCCATTCTGGTTCACTATGCCTTCAATTTTGAATAAATCCCCAACAGTGTCACCAGCAAAGCACCCCCACACCATCACACAACCTCCTCCATGCTTCACGGTGGGAACCAGGCAGGTAGAGTCCATCCGTTCACCTTTTCTGCATGCAAAGCAGTAATCAAAGCAAAAGGTGGCTACTTTGAAGAACCTAGAATATAAGACATATTTTCAGTTGTTTCACACTTTTTTGTAAAGTGTAATGTATAATTCCACATGTGTTAATTCATAGTTTTGATGCCTTCAGTGTGATTCTACATTTTTCATAGCCATGAAAATACAGAAAAATCTTTGTATGAGAAGGTGTGTCCAAACTTTTGGTCTGTACTGTATTATATATACATATATATATATATATATATATATATATGTATATATATATATATATATATGTCACTGACATCTTTATATCTATTTATTCTATGTGTATATATCTATTCCATTCTGACCTGTCAGGCTGTGATTTTACTGTATGCGGCACATGAATTGCCGTCTTTTCAGAGGAGATTGATCTGTAAAAATCGGACAGCAGTCACATGGTCTGAGTACTGTGCAATTTTTTTCTTTCACCCATTGACTTCAATTGTGGGATGCGATCCGATCTACGATTACAATCGCAGCATGCTGCGATTTCTTTCCAGTCTGATCAAGATCCCAATCAGAGCTGGAAAAAAATGCAGATGAACACATAATGATAGAATAACATTGCTCTCTGAGTGTGAGACAAATTTTGTTGATATTTTTACCCACTTGTGTGAAAATGTAAAATCTTTGGCTAAAACAAAATTTTGGTGGTAAAAATGTAGTTATTTTGTCCTCACTGCCCAATGGTATAAAATTCTGTGTCCATGGAGTCAATATGAACACTGCACCCCTAGATTAACTCATTGAGAGGTGTAGTTCTTAAAATTGGGTCACTTATGGGGGGTTCTGCAGTTTTGGCACCTCATGGGCTCTCCCAGTTGGTCATGGCACCTGCAAATCATAACAGTAAAATCTGGCGCTCCTTGCCTTCTGAGCTCTTCCATGCCCCCAAACAGTGGTTTATCCTCACATATGGGGTATCAGCATACTCAGGACAAATTGCACAACTTTTTGGGTACAATTTCTCCTGATAGCCTTGGGAAAATAAAAAATTGGGGGTAAAAAGATCATTTTTGTGAAAAAAAATATGATTTTTTTATTTTTACGGCTCTACGTTATAAACTTCTGTAAAGCACTTAGGGGTTCAAAGTGCTCACTACACATCTAGATTAGTTCCTTAGGGAGTCTAGTTTCCAAAATGGTGTCACTTGTGGGGGGTTTCCACTGTTTAGGCACATCAGGGGCTCTCCAAATGCGACATGGCTTCCGATCTCAATTCCAGCCAATTTTGCATTGAAAAGTCAAACAGCGCTCCTTTCCTTCCGAGCTCTGCCGTGCTCCCAAACAGTGGTTCCCCCCCACATATGGGTTATCAGCGTACTCAGGACAAATAGCAAAACAACTTTTGGGGTCCAATTTCTCCTGTTAACCTTGGGAAAATAAAAAAATTGGATCTGAAGTAAATTTTATGTAAAAAAAAGTTAAATGTTCGATTATTTTAAAAACATTCCAAAAATTCCTGTGAAGCACCTGAAGGGTTAATAAACTTCTTGAATCTGGTTTTGAGCACCTTTAGTGGTGCAGTTTTTAGAATGGTGTCACTTTGGGGTATTTTCTATCATATAGACCCTCAAAGTGACTTCAAATATGATGTGGTCCCTAAAAAAAAATGGTGCTGTAAAAATGAGAAATCGCTGTTTTACGTTTAACTCTTATAACTTTCTAACAAAAAAATTTTTGCTTCCAAAATTATGCTGATGTAAAGTAAACATGTGGGAAATGTTACTTCTTAAGTATTTTATGTGACATATCTCTGTGATTTAAGGGCATGAAAATTAAAATTTGGAAAATTGTGAAATTTTCAAAATTTTCACAAATTTCTGTTTTTTCACAAATAAACGCAAGTCATATCAAAGAAATTTTACCACTAACGTGAAGTACAATATGTCATGAGAAAACAATGTCAGAATCACAGAGATCCATGGAAGCGTTCCAGAGTTATTACCTCATAAAGTACAGTGATCAGAATTGTAAAAATTGGCCCGGTCATTAACATGCAAACCACGCTTGGGGTAAAGGGGTAAATTTGCCAACCCAAAGTTACTAGTATATGGCTATCCACCAAAGGGTTTTATAGGTGTGGTGGGAATAGATGTAGTGTGTGTATATATGCTGAAAATAAAAAGTCAATTTCTCTTCCCACCTCAGCACTACACACCCTATTAAATCTGTTATCATCAACAGAGATATACGAGCGTATAAAGCGTAAATCTTTATTGAATACAAAAAAATGGATAAAACACAAATTAAAATAATGAAGATACGAGCTTGTACAGAGAATAAAGTGGTAATTAGTCACATATGCAATTTTACATTAATCCCCAATATTGGTATGGTGTCACAAGTTCCTTATATTTCATGAGGAAACTCAATATCAAACAGTTAAGCACTATGAACATTACAGCTTTATATAAGCACTAGTTTGAAAAGCACCATATGGCTGGGCAACTGCAATGCAAGAATCTCGCGCAAGTCTCTCGCCTCACCCGGCACTACCGCCGGCACTCGGGACCGGAGTGTGTGGCTGCATGTATTTCTATGCAGCTGAACACTCCTGTCCTAGTGCCAGAAGCTGTGCCGGTATTGAGGCCAGTTTCTCGCATTGCACTCCCAAGTGTGACCTCGGCCTATGAGTAATTATTATCTACATAGGACGCTGACTCCACCTAGTGGATAAAAAAGTATAGACATCACTAGTCCATAAGGTTCCGTATGTTTATAGTGATAACCTTAGTGTGATAACTATAAATTAATCACTATAAAAATATCAAACCTTATGGACTAGTTTATACTATTTTTGTCCACTAGGTGGAGTCAGAGTCCTATGTAGATAATAATTACTCATATGGCACTTTTCACACTAGTGCTTATAGAAAGCTGTAATGTTCATAGTGCTTAGCTGTTTGATAATGATTTTCCTCATGAAATACTAGGAACTTGTGACACCATACCAATATTGGGGATTAATGTCAAATTGTTTATGTGACTAATTACCACTTTATTCTCTGTACAAGCTCGTACCCTCTTTATTTTAATTTGTGCCTTATCCATTTTTTTACATTCAATAAATATTTACGCTTTATACATTTGAATTTTGGGGTAGTTCTGTCTCTGTTGGTGGTGTAGATAGCTTTGAACTCCCACTTATGAGTAATTGTCCCATCATCTTTGGTTCATATAAATATTTTATCAACTGAGAGTTAAATCATGCAGTCTACTGTATAGGGTGCCGAACAGGTAATAAGTAGTGTTGAGCGATACGATACTGCAAATATCGGGTATCGGCCGATATTAGCTGTATCGGGCTTTCGATTCCGAGTACCGATATTTTCGTCATATCGGATACCGGAATCGGATTTGTCACTGTCACTGTGAGTGTCCGTCGGTCGGGTCTGTCAGGAGTCAGCGGCACTTACCTGGCAGAAGATCTCCGGCGGTCACGTCCTGGACTGCTTGATGGCCGCCATTATCTTCTCCCTGGCGGTCACATGCAGTTTTTCGCGATAACTGCAGTGACTGCAGGGTAATCCCGGCCGTAAACCAGTCCGATGACGTCACCGCCGGGGAAGCAGGTAATCAGCTGTGCTGCGCCGGGATGACAGGCTCTGCCTGTCATTCTGATGTAGCAGAGTGTAAGGTTCTGTGTATCTGTTTCTGAAACTCAGTTTGTTCGTCTGCCATTTTGCTTTCTGTTTTGCTGCAGCTATCTTGCCCTCAGTCAAAATGGAGTTTTCCAGCTTGCATGTTCCCGCCCTGATTCTCTCCGTTTGCTTCTTAAACAGCCACAGCTGAGTAATCAGTGCTTCAGAATCTAGCCTGCAGTGAACCTGTGTTCTGACTCCTGAAGCCTTGGACCTTGTATTCCAGCCATTCCTTCTGAGGAACTCTGAAGCACTTGTGGACTCTGAACTCTGCTCTTGAGAGCCTCACGTTTGCATGGACTTGCGGTAACAGAGAAGAAGATCTGAATCTGTTGTGGAGAGTTATTGCTGAGCTTAGATTACTCTGGCCTGCTGTGTCTCCTGCTTCTGTGTTTGCAACCTGTGTGTTTATTTTTGCCAATTTGTATGAAGCAATACAAGACTTTCTTTATCAACCTGTGTCTCAAGTATTTTCATCGCACCCAAGCACAAGACGCTATATGAACTGTACCACATACATTACAAGATTCTGAAGCCAAACGTTAGTGTCTGCTGGGTCTGGAAAGGCTTGTCTGCTGTACTGTGGATATCGGATGTCCGGTTGTACTTTCTGTGATGACAGTGGTTGTGACTTCTCACAACCATTCCAGGTGAGCAATTCCCTTAAGTTTTTTTTTTCTGCAGTGTTATCACAGGTAAACACTATTGTTTTGTTTTTTTTTCTCTTCTCTTTTTGTCTGCTGAAACTCTGGATATCAGATGTCTGGTTGAAAGCTTTCTGTGATGATAGTGGTTGTGACTTCTCACAACCATTCCAGGTGAGCAGTTCCCTTAAAGTTTTTTCTTTCTTCAGTGTTGCCACAGGTGAACACTATTGTTTTTTTTTCTCTCCTCTTCTTCCAGTATCCTGTCTTAAAAGATCTGGAAAATGGAGGCCCGTATAAAGGAACTTTGCGGAGTGACTGATAATATCCTTGCAGATTTGCAGAATATAAAGACCCGTTTTACAAATCTTCAGGACCTAAATAATCACAATTTGCAAGTGGTTGGACAGACTACCCAGGATTTGCGAGCCAGGATTGAGGTTCTGGAGGGGCGAGTCCAGGCTCCTGCCGTGGCCCCGAGTTCTGGGATTCCCAAGTTGCCCCTTTTCGTTTTGGTGGTGAACGTGAAAAATTCAGGGGATTTGTTAATCAATGCAATCTTTTTTTTTCTGCACATGCTTCACAATTTCCTACTGAACGATCTAAGGTGCTTACTATAATTATGTTGCTTACCAACAAGGCTTTGATATGGGCAAACCCTCTGATTGAGACTGAGGATGATTGTTTGAATCACCTTGATGATTTTATTTCAGCCATGGGGCAGGTGTTTGATGACCCCAATCGAGGTGCAACAGCTGAAGCAGCCATGTTAGCTTTGCGCCAAGGTAAGCACTCGGTAGCTGAATATGCCTTGGATTTCAGGAGATGGGCCCTTGATACCACCTGGGACAATTCCGCCAAAAAATCTATTTTTCGAAAGGGGTTATCCCCACTAATTAAGGATGAACTTGCTCGTGCCGACCCTCCCACTGCGTTAGGTGACTTTATTAACTACTGCATCCGTATTGATACTCGTTTAACTGAACGCAGGCAAGAGAGATGGTTCGAAAGCAATCGTACTAACCTTTTCCTACCTTCCTCTCCAGCTAAGGAACCTTTGAATAGGATTACACGGGAACCTGAACCTGAACCCATGCAGGTAGACTCTTTACTACGACGGGTTAGTGATGCACGCAAGGAACACCGTTTTAAGGAGAATCTATGTTTTTATTGTGGTAAGTCAGGGCACTTTATTATTAACTGTCCCAGCCGTTCTCGCAAGACTACTGCAGCACTCATTCATTGTGAGTGTTGCGAGAGGGGATCTGTCAGGTCCGAGCCTCAGGCTCCAGAGAGAGCTGCAGCAACAGATCTTGATTTCTCGGACTTAAACTCCGTTACCTCTGAGGACGTTGACTGTGTAAATGCTGCCATCTTTCAAGTTTCCTCAGCGGTGTCCCAGCTGAGTTGTAAGAAAAACAATTCTCACTGTTTTCTTTCCATCAAACTCTGGGTTGACTCAGCCTGGGTGTCTAGCTCTGCTATGATCGACTCAGGTGCAAGTGGAAATTTTTATGGATGTCTCCTTTGCTCTAAAACAGGGAATACGTTCAGTGAAGAAGGCTGCTCCAGTACAGATGGAAACTGTGGATGGTTCCCTGCTGACCTCTGGACCAGTGGATCAGGAAACAGAGCCTTTAAAGGTTCTTATGGGTAAAGATCATCAAGAGAAACTGTCCTTTATGCTTATCTCTTCTCCTCACTTTCCCATTATTCTAGGGCTACCATGGCTGCAGGCTCAGAATCCTACCATTAACTGGGAGACCAAGGAATTACACTTTCCAGAGAAACAGATGAGTCCAAAAATTTCAGCTTGCTCTGTTCCTAAAGGAACCATGTCAGTCCCTGAACTACCAGCTGTATACCAGGACTATGTGGATTTATGTGACAAGAAGAACGCTGACCAGCTTCCTCCTCACCGTCCATATGATTGTCCAATTGAATTATTGCCTGGAGCAGAGATACCTTTTGGTAAGATCTACCCCCTGGCGGGGCCCGAGCTGAAGGCTTTAAAAGAGTACATAGACGAAAATCTAGCCAAGGGCTTCATTCGCCCCTCTTCATCTCCTGCAGGGGCACCCATATTCTTTGTAAAGAAGAAAGATGGATCCCTGAGACCATGCGTAGACTATAGGGAACTCAATAAGGTTACTATTAGAAACCGTTATCCATTGCCTTTAATCCCTGAGTTATTGGAGAGAGTGCGACATGCCAAAATTTTTTCTAAACTAGATCTTCGTGGGGCCTATAACTTAGTCCGTATTAGACCTGGGGATGAATGGAAGACTGCATTCAGGTCACGCTATGGACACTTTGAATATCTGGTTATGCCTTTTGGTCTGAGTACCGCCCCAGCCACTTTCCAACACTTGGTGAATGACATCTTCAGGGATCTCCTAGATACATTCGTGGTAATTTATTTGGATGATATTTTAATTTTTTCTAACTCCACAGAGGAACATCATGGACATGTGAGAATGGTCTTGGAACGTCTAAGACAAAATCATCTTTACATCAAGCTTGAAAAGTGTGAATTCCATAAGACCGAAATTCAATTTCTGGGGTATGTACTGTCTACACAAGGAATTAGTATGGATGGAAGTAAAACCCAAGCCATCAATGATTGGCCAAGTCCTAGAAATGTGAAGGAGGTACAGCGCTTCATCGGGTTTGCAAACTTCTATAGACGTTTCATTAGAAATTTCTCTGAGGTAGTGTCACCTATCACCCAACTTACCCGGAAAGAGTCTAAGTTCTCCTGGACTCCCCAAGCCCAGGAAGCATTTTCCCGTCTAAAAGATAAATTTACCACTGCACCTATCCTAGTACATCCCAACCCAGAGCTTGCCTTCATAATAGAGGTGGATGCTTCAGACTGTGCCGTGGGAGCTATACTCTCTCAGAGAACAGGTGAGAAGAATGTCTTGCATCCCTGTGCCTTCTTTTCCCAGCAGTTGTCTTCGGCTGAGAAGAACTACGATGTGGGAAATAGAGAGTTGTTGGCCATTATTGCCGCCTTCAAAGAATGGAGACACCTTCTTCAAGGAGCTGCACAGCAAATAGTCGTTCTGACAGACCATCGTAATCTTGAGTTTATCAGGTCGGCTAAGTGCCTGACTCCTCGCCAGGCTCGCTGGAATCTTTTCTTAAACCAATTTAATTTTATTATTTCTTATAGACCAGGATCGCGCAATGGAAAGGCTGATGCACTCTCTAGGATTTACTCAGCAGAGACACGTCCAATTACTCCTCCTAAGACTATTCTTCCTGACTCTAGATTCCTAGGAGTGATTCATCATCAAGACCTAATTAAAGACATCAAGGAAGCATACCATGCGGATTCTTTTTTGGCTCAACCCCCAAGGGACGTAAGTCTTGTCTTTAAGAATGGTGTGTGGATTCTGGGACAACGTCTGTATATACCTGAAACAGTCAGATTGAGAGTATTGCAACTCATTCACGATTCCAAAATAGCCGGGCATAGAGGAATTCTAAAGACACAGGAATTTCTTTCTCGTTTCTTTTGGTGGCCCACTTGTAGGAAGGATGTTTTGGACTATGTCACTTCGTGTGAGGTTTGTGCAAGATGCAAAACACCTCGCTCTTCACCAACTGGTCTGTTACAGCCTCTTCCCACCCCGTCCCGCCCGTGGGGATCCATTTCTATGGACTTCATTGTGGAATTACCAACCTCTCAAGGGAAGAACACTATTCTAGTGGTGGTTGACCGTTTAACAAAGGCAGCTCATTTTATCCCTTGTGTCGGCTTACCCACTGCAAAACAGACATCAGATTTGATGATTAAAGATGTGTTTCGTTTACATGGAGTACCGGATGAGGTTATTTCGGATCGAGGGGTGCAATTCACTTCTAGGTTTTGGCAAAATTTCTGTGCAGCATTGGACATTAAAGTAAACCTTTCTTCTGCTTTTCATCCCCAGACTAATGGACAAACCGAACGAACCAATCAAACCCTGGAGCAGTATCTCCGCTGCTTTATCTGCCACCTACAGGATGATTGGGTGGATCTACTTCCATTGGCTGAGTTCTCTTACAACAACTCTCAGAGTGCCTCCACTAAACAGTCTCCTTTTTACTCTAATCTAGGTTATCATCCTAACATTCTACCACGATTTCCCATAGAGACGCCTTTGCCAGCAGTGGCTGAAAGAGTCACGACTTTACAGAAGAATATGGATCTTCTAAAGGAGAATCTGGAATCGGCTCAGGAAAGGTACAAGAAGGCAGCAGATAAATTTCGTAAACCTGCACCAGCTTTTAAGGTAGGAGACCTGGTCTGGCTGTCAACCAGAAATCTTAAGTTAAGGATTCCATCGTCTAAGTTGGGACATAAGTACATTGGACCCTATAAAATCAGTAAGATTATAAGTGCCGTTGCTTGTCGTCTTCAATTGCCCAGAACTATGAGAATCCACCCTGTCTTTCATGTATCCCTACTAAAGGCTGCGACACCCAATACGTTTCCTGGACGTTCTTCTCCTTGCCCTGACCCAGTGCTAGTCGATGGTCAGGAAGAATTTGTGGTGGAAAGGATTTTAGATTCCAGGTTGTATAGAAATCAGTTACAATATCTGATTAAATGGCAGGGCTACCCAGTGGAGGACAACTCATGGGAGCCAGTCAATAACGTTAATGCTCCTCGCTTGCTCCGTCAGTTTCATCAGAGGTACCCACACAAGCCTGGTCTGAGGTCATCCGGAGGTTGTCCCTAAGGGGGGAGTAATGTAAGGTTCTGTGTATCTGTTTCTGAAACTCAGTTTGTTCGTCTGCCATTTTGCTTTCTGTTTTGCTGCAGCTATCTTGCCCTCAGTCAAAATGGAGTTTTCCAGCTTGCATGTTCCCGCCCTGATTCTCTCCGTTTGCTTCTTAAACAGCCACAGCTGAGTAATCAGTGCTTCAGAATCTAGCCTGCAGTGAACCTGTGTTCTGACTCCTGAAGCCTTGGACCTTGTATTCCAGCCATTCCTTCTGAGGAACTCTGAAGCACTTGTGGACTCTGAACTCTGCTCTTGAGAGCCTCACGTTTGCATGGACTTGCGGTAACAGAGAAGAAGATCTGAATCTGTTGTGGAGAGTTATTGCTGAGCTTAGATTACTCTGGCCTGCTGTGTCTCCTGCTTCTGTGTTTGCAACCTGTGTGTTTATTTTTGCCAATTTGTATGAAGCAATACAAGACTTTCTTTATCAACCTGTGTCTCAAGTATTTTCATCGCACCCAAGCACAAGACGCTATATGAACTGTACCACATACATTACACAGAGCTGGATCGTCGTGGGACACTCGTTACTATGGACTGCGTCGGTCAGGTGGTATACTGCTGGTTTTTTTTTTCATTTTTTTTACAGGAGATCGATGGCGTCGCAGGATGAGACTGTAATAAAAGTAATGAAAACTGTGTTGTTTTTTTAATTAAATTAAAAAACTTTTATATGAACATTCACCCGTCCGGGTACATCAACAATTTAACTA
Organism: Oophaga sylvatica; assembly: GCA_033576555.1. Classification (NCBI taxonomy): domain Eukaryota; kingdom Metazoa; phylum Chordata; class Amphibia; order Anura; family Dendrobatidae; genus Oophaga; species Oophaga sylvatica. Next base: position 11,143 of record JARQOD010002998.1, read on the forward strand.
TTTACATACAGGGACCCTGTCCGGGTTATTTATAATTCTTTGGCAGGGGTGTTCCAGGTACCACCTGGTACTCTTCTGATGCTTGCCAAACATCCGAGACACCAAGGACCACCAGGACCTGATGACGTCGTGTGGCCTGTACAGTCAAGTCGTGACCCGCTATCTGTGTCTGTGTGGCCACCTCTTTCATCTCCCTCCGGGTCTGGAGCCCTATGTCCTGGACTGAACGAACCCCAGGGGGCCTAACAGGCGCCGGGTACGGGCCAGCTATACTTATCATGTCCATAGCTGGGGCTGCTGAGGAGACCACTGAGGGAGGCTGGGGAGATTTACGGCGTGGGGTGGGCACTTGTGCAGAGGCCTGGATGTGGGAGGCTGAAGGCTCCGAGGGTCTCACAGGTTCCTGACACTCTGGGGAGTAGGGGTCGCACCTGGTAACATTTAGGGCGTACCATCCATTGTAACCCCAGTGTCGGGTGTAAGTCACCAAGTCTCCTGGCAACAGGTCCCTCCCCGGGTGTCCTTCTGGGAGGTGAGTCTCCACGTCCCGCCGGGTCACAAAGACTTCTAAATAAAGTCCAGGCTCCTGGATGAAGCCCCAACCACCTTTCAATTTAAAGCTCCGTACTGCACCCTTACGCCGCGGCTCCCTCAGGGTTCCTTTATCTTTTCTCATCAGGTCCTTATCTGCCCGGTCCTTCTCCAGGTTACGTTGCCGAAGTTTTTGGGATTCTCGCTGCTCCCTTTGTCGCTCTGCTTCCCGCTCCCAACGTCTCCACTCTTCCCCCTGACGCCGGTTGTAATTCTCCTCCACCAGCTGCTCCATGTCTCCACCATCAAACTGCAGCTTATGATGTCCGGTTTGCGGCAGCTCTCCTGGCGCCCCCCAGTCCTGGCGGCGCTCACCTGTGGAGGAAGCAGCCGGCTCTGGAACAGATGACAGTCGGGGCTCCGGTACAGACAGGTAGACCTCTGGTGCCTGCGCGGCCTCCACCATGAGGACGGGTGTCGCTTCTTCTGTCTCAGCGACGGGGGCAGACAGCGGGATCTGGGGTGCTGCCGGTGCAGAGTTTTTTGCAGGAACGGGTGCCTCCACTGCGACAACGTCAACCGGATCACATTGCAAGGGCTGGGATGCCTGCACGGACTCCTCTACTAGAACGGGTGCCTCACCTTCCGGTACAGACACTTCAGGGGGTAAGAGGGATTGGCGCCGCTCCAAGTTTAGTTTTAGGGCACGCCAGCTGGCTTCCATCCTGGCGACCTCCTCCCGGTGCCAGGCCAGGCCTCTTAGGGTATCCTCCGCTTCTTCCAGCGTAGGAGGGTTTCCAGGCCGGGTGCCCAACGGTGGTTCCGTGGCGATCGGGTCGCTTCCGTGGGGGGAGAGCTCTGACTGCTCCATCCCTTCACACTTCTGCTCGTGTCCATTAGCCATCTCTGCCAAGTCACATGTGTCATTAGCATCTGGAGAGGGCCCCTCTTTTGTAGGGAGGCGGGACCTTCGTGTTAGTTTCCGCACACTGAGGAGGATGAGGAGGCGGAACTGAAGAGCTGTGGGGCACGATCTTACATTGCAGTAACATTTAGACTGGTCGGCCATCGTTTTCACGCCACTGAGTGAGTGTACACCCACGAAGAGCACGCCCTTCTTCTTCACCAGTGCCTCGTCGTGACGCAGATATGGCGGAAAAATGGCAAATACATTCTCTGATGATTTTAGCAATTCTCAAGCACAAAACCAGTTCATTTCAGGCACACAGGACTCGCTTATAGCGAGCTACAGAATCCTGTTCGTGACGCCCAAGTTGAGTCGCACAGAGCCAGAGGTTTTGAGGGTACGCGACACCGAGCCCGTCGACTTCTATGGGGTATGTCACGGCTTTACCCGGCAATTGAATCAGAGTCTATTTTACTATGTAGAAGTGTATAAACTATAAATATATGTATATATATATATGTCACAATGACATGTATATATATATATATATATATATATATATATGTATTCTATGTGTGTATATTTTGTGTTTACAACGAAAGAAAGGGTTTTTTTTGTTGCGATATTTTGTTCCCATAGACTTACATGGGACTTCCGGTATCGGAATCGGATATCGACGATATTTAGTGATATCGGCGATACCATTCCGATCCGATATTTTTAGATATCGAGCAGTATCGCTCAACACTAGTAATAAGTACTATAGTGGGTACACCACAAGGAAACTCAAAAAAAGAATAGCCCAACATCTAGTTCATAGAAATAGCAACAATCAGGGTTATTCAGGAGCAGTTAAACATTTTATTGACTGCACAAAGGTGATTTATCTGATTTTTTCTTCTTTGGAATAGAGAAAGTTGCTTGTCCTGCCAGGGGTGAACATTGGCAGAAACAACTGGCATGAAGGGAGGCATACTGGATCCTCACATTAGACACCAAACACCACAATGGAATTAATTATAAAAATGATTTAGTCTATATTAAATGTATCACGTCGCACAATATATCAAAGGTAGTGACCAAAAACAATGTTAGGTTGTATGCTATGTAAGATCTTTATGCATACGTTCTGAGGTTTGTGCTTCTAGATCAGATAAATCATCTAATGACATGACTGCATTTTGTTTTATGATATACTATTATTCATGTACTAGAAATAGGCCCGATGCTATTGCATCAGAAGTGCGGTGAAATGAACATCTGTGTATCCTTAGTGGTATTAACACCGCCGGGAGATCGACAATACCGCTAACAGCTGATAGATCGGCAACCTGACGGCGGGCGACCAATCACATCAGCTGCTAGCGGTATTCAAATCTGGCGCCAATACCGCTAGCAGCTGATTGGTCGCCAGCCTTGGCAGGGGATTCAAATCACGCACGGCACCACTCATTGGCTGAGCTGCCGGCGGGATTCAAATCCCCCGCCAAAGCCACGCGCACCACTCATTGATGGCTCAGCCAATGAGCGGCTCGGGATTCAAATCCCCCGCCCCGCCGGCTGAGCCAATGAGAGGTGCCGCGCAGGATTTGAATCCCCTGCCAAAGCCGCGCAGCCAGGGGCAGCTCAGCCAATGAGCGGTACTGCGCAGCTTTGGCGGGGGATTTGAGGATATGTGCACATCTTGCAGATTTGACTGCTGAATTTTCTGCACAAAAACAGGAACTCTTGGCAGAAAATGCAAATGCTTATTTGATGCGCTTTTAATGCTTTTCTTTCATGCGGATTTGTATGCTTTTTTGTAAGCTAAATAAAGATATGTTATTTAATAACAAAAAAAAGGTTTGTGATGTAATTTCTTGTCCAACCTCCTCGTTTACATTTGTCCAAACCATGCTCCATTATATAAATAGATAATAGATAAATATATAGATAGATAATAGATAGATAGATAGAAAGATAGATAGATAGAAAGATAGATAATAGATAGATAGATGATAGATAATATATAGATAGATTGATAGATAGATAGATAGATAGATAGATAGATAGATAGATAGATAGATAGATAGAAAGATAGATAGATAATCGACAGATAGACAAATAAATAGATAGATAATAGATAAATAATAGATAGATATTAGATAGATAGATGTTACATAGATAATAGATAGAAAGGTGCATAAATAAAGACACACGCACACACACAAAATCTTCACGCAATAGCGTTAATTTAAGAAAAATGGGAAAAAAATGGCGTGGGCTCCCGCGCAATTTTCTGCGCCAGAGGGGGAAAGCTGACGGCTCGGGCCAATATTTCTAGCCTAGGAAGGGGTTAATACCCATGGAGCTTCCCAGGCTATGAATATCAGCCTGCAGCTAGCCTTTACTGGCTATTAAAATAGGGGGACCCCGAAAAAAATGACGTTAGGTCACCCTATTACTTTTAGCCAGAAAGGCTACGCAGACAGCTGCGGGCTGATATTCATAGCCTAGGAAGGGGCCAGGGTTATTGACGCACCCCCTGGCTACAAATACCAGCACCCAGCCGCCCCAGAATTGGCGCATCTGCACGATGCGCCAATTACGGCATTTAGCTCCTCTCTTTCCACTCCCCTGTAGCGGTGGGATATGGAGTAATAAGGGGTTAATATCACCTTGCTATTGTAAGGTGACATTAAGCCCAGTTAATAATGAAGAAGCGTCAATAAGACGCCTATCCATTATTAATCTTATATTAATAAAGGGTTAAAAAAACGCACACATGAGAATAAAGTATTTTAATGAAATAAAACACAACACGGTTTTCATTTCTTTATTACACGCTCAGATCCAAGCGACGCCCTCGATCTCCTGTAATAAAAAGTAAAAAAATAAAACAACTATATACTCCCTGTCCGACGCAGTCCAATTAATAACAATGTCCCACGATGGTCTCCCTTATAGAACAGTGACACCTGGCGATGTCACTGCTCTGTAGGACCTCCTAGTGATGCAGGAGACAATGTCTCTACATCCAGTTCAATTGATTCTAATAATAAAAAATCATATGTCAGTTTACGTTACTCGAGGCAGTTTAATCAGATTAAGAAAATCATACAAAAATCCATTCCAATTTTGTACGAGGATGAAACCTTGGAGGAAATTTTGCACTTTGCACTCAGGAGTAAATATTGTGGCCAGACGTGCACCAACTATTGGAGATTCAGTGTCCCCCAGTTATTTTTCATCTAAGATTCATCATAACTGGCTCAAAACAAAAGGCTTCTATAAATGTGGGGCTCATAAATGTAAAACAAGTGGGGTAGTAAAAAATCAGAAAAAATTCTGTGACTTAGGAAAAACACAAACACATGTTATCAAAGAATTTATTAATTGCAATATAGAAAACGTTGTTTATTTAATCATATGTAACATATGCAATTTGATTTATGTGGGATGTACAATTAGAAAATTAAAAACTCGCATTACTGAGCACCTTCGAGATATAGAAAGTCAAAAACTGACTTTAGGAGTATTTCTATGGCATCTAAACATTTTATAGATTGCCACCAGAGAAATATAAAATCTATGCAGGTAATAGGCATAGAACATGTTTGTAGGGGAGGTGACTCCAAAAGACGTCTTCTCACTAGAGAGGCGTTCTGGATCTTCAGTTTGAACACTAGATATCCTGAAGGGTTAAATAAAAGAAATGAAATCATGCATAATTACTGAAAGCGAGAGATTAAACGGATATTGTAGATATAATTCAGGACAGATATCTAAATTCATGTGTAGTATTGTTATGAGTTTGTAGTTTTATATATATCTGAATGTATTTATCGATGCTCTAATATTTGCAGTGTTTATGTTGGGTACTTTGTCTCAATATAACTTATGCAGATGGTGCGTTTTATTATGCAGAAATGGTAGATGGAGGGTTGTTTATTTAGTGGTGATTAGAGTTGAGCGATACTTTCCGATATCCTAAAGTATCGGAATCGGAATGGTATCGCCGATATCACTAAAATATCGGCGATACCCGATATCGATACCGGAAGTCCCATGTAAGTCTATGGGAACAAAATATCGAAATTAAAAAAAACCCATTCTTGCCTTGTTGGTTAATTGTACATGAAGGAAAACAAGAAAGAGTAATGTAGAATGTATTGGGGAAGGTTGAGGAGACATTAAAGGCATAGATGTTTAACCCAATCAAATGGAATAGCATAAATATTTTTTTTTTTAAAGATGTTCGGATTGACGAAGAAATTGACAATGTTAACGTTTTTTATATTTTGGCAAATATGTATATTACACAACTTCCATGCTCTTCATCTTCACCTTTTTAACTTTTCACACACTTTCTCCTTCATAATCTTCTGCAGCATCATCTTTTTCATCAAATTATTCTTCATCTTCACCTTCTTTATCTTCTTCTTAAACTTCTTGCTATTCATCTTTGTTAACATTACTCATATTCTTCTTATTAAACTATTATTCTTATTCATATTCTGCTTCATCTTCTTCATCATATTCTTATTTGTGACAGAGAATCCTGTACTTGTAATCTGTCAAAGTATGAATTTTTCATCCTTCCGTTCTTGCTGTCACAAAAGATTTAAATTACAACAGTATTTGTCCGTGTTCAGTTTAGCCTGCAGCAGCAGGCATTTTCCAGGGGCACCACGAGGAGGAACGGACTCACCCCCATACACTGCTTAGTCTTCTTCTGCTTAGAATTTAGAGCATATATTTTGCTCTTCATTTTGGTCTTATACTTCATGTTCTTCTGCTTTTAGATCTTCTGCTTATTGTTCTTGTGTCTCTTGTTCCGTATCTTGTATTTGTAGCACAATCTTGTACCAGCTGATGTTACTGGGACACGGTTACTAAGCAGGAGGTACCTGTGCTCCAAAGCACTACCAAGGACCAGCAGACGTTGCTGGAACTCGGATACCAAGATGGAGGCACCTAGGCCAAAGGCACTGCGGAGAACCAGCTGACGGTACTGGAACCCGGAGGGGCAGCAGAAGGAAAAGAGCCAATGGCACAACCGAGGACCAGCTGACGTTACTGGGACACGGTTACTAAGCAGGAGGTACCTGTGCTCCAAAGCACTACCAAGGACCAGCAGACGTTGCTGGAACTCGGATACCAAGATGGAGGCACCTAGGCCAAAGGCACTGCGGAGAACCAGCTGACGGTACTGGAACCCGGAGGGGCAGCAGAAGGAAAAGAGCCAATGGCACAACCGAGGACCAGCTGACGTTACTGGGACACGGTTACTAAGCAGGAGGTACCTGTGCTCCAAAGCACTACCAAGGACCAGCAGACGTTGCTGGAACTCGGATACCAAGATGGAGGCACCTAGGCCAAAGGCACTGCGGAGAACCAGCTGACGGTACTGGAACCCGGAGGGGCAGCAGAAGGAAAAGAGCCAATGGCACAACCGAGGACCAGCTGACGTTACTGAACCCCAGTAACACAGGAGCAAGTGTTGACTGTGCTAACAGCACTTCCGAGCAACAACTGGCGGTGTTGGAGCCCAGGGTCAAGGAGGATGTTTAAATACTAGATCAAGTAATTTCCTTGTTACCTGTCAATTTTAAATGTCTATACTTCAAACAAGAGAAAGATAACCTTTACTACCATAAGATGATGATTTCATTTAAACTAATATCTAGATAAATAAAGAATTGACAAACATAAACACATACATTAACATGTTGAACAGCAATGCAAACCACAAAATAAATTAGTTAAGGAATCTGCTATACGGTTGTACATAAAAGCATACAAGTACATATCTGAATCCATTAATGATGGATAAGTAACAGTATGTACACCATTTTTATTGTATAGACAATGAATGTCTGACTTCAAAACATCATCAGCATTACAAGTTATCTGTGACATTACTAAAATGTTACATTTGCTGAATAATGTCACTAAACAGTTTATACAAAATTATACAATTTCCATCATGTAATACTCATAATATGTGGCAATAATCATGTTTATTAACAAACATAACCTTTAAAAAGTGCATAGTGCATAGTGAAAATTGCTATTTATGCCTGACTGTCGACTTGCAAGCATGACAACGGATAGATAAGGTATATATAGATGAGACTGCATAGCCACAGATGGTGAATGGCGATGTAATACTGTACCTCAATAAAGTGTGCGTCACTACTACATAATTTTTTTTATATAGCTTTATAAACAGGGTACGTGGATGTATGCTTGCGCCTTTGTTTTGACGCACAGACTGCCTTCCTGCTGAGACGCGTTGGGTAGTGAACAGTTGTGTGCAGTGTTCACTGTAGTCTGAGGTTTTCCTTTTTGGAGTGCAGATCACGCTCCAGTTAGTTCTTCAACCACTGCTGGTTGTAGTCTGCTGAGCGTGTGTCACTGGCACATCCTTGAAATTTTTCTCTAATTGTTGCTGCTCCACTCTATTACAAATAAATAAAATCTATTAGTGTGACGCGCTTCCATCCGTATACAATACATTGGTTGCAAACACTATAGAAGTACACAAAGGGGCCTTTCACACCTACTGAACAGTTGTGTGCAGTGTTCACTGCAGTCTCTGCGGAATAACCACACTTAGGCCTTATAACTTTTCAGACTTTCTTTATCAATCTACCAAGATGAAGAAGGCAGGGAGTAAGGCACGTGGTCGTGGAGTTTCTTCAGGGAGAGGACGTGGGGATTCTGTGGCTGCTGCGGCCCCCAGTGACACAGCATCCACCAGTTTTCCCCGGGCCGTGAGCGTTCCTTTATGCGCACTTTTGTAGGAGCTCGGAGTACCCCCCTGCTGCGGGAAGAACAAATTGAAGCCGTTGTTGTTTGGATCTCAGCCAATGCATCGACTTCAATTGCTTCCACCTCCTCTCAGGACCACAGCACTGTTGGGCAACCATCTGTCTCTTCACCGCCTGGCAAATTGCCCAGGCAGTCAGAGAGTTCTGTACAGGAGCCAGCTGAGTGTCTGCTTCTGTTCTCAGAATCTATTGGCTTGCAAACAGGGGCCCAGCCAAGCAGCATTCTGTAATGTGAAGAAGAGGGAGTATGCAGTGATGCGCAACAGCTGTGTCTCTCTGAATCTGAAGAGGCGGGTGAGACAGTGCCGATGGTCAGCACACCGCAGAACGCATCTGATGATGATGATGAGACCCAGGTGCCAGTTTCTGTTGAGCATGGTGCTGGCCAGACCACCCAACAGCAGGTGTTGGAAGAGGGTAGTGGAGATGATGAGGTCCAATACCCAACATGGCATGAAGAACAGGAAGGTGGTGGGAGCAGCTCAGAGGAATAATAATAATATTTATTTATATAGCGCCATCATATTCCGCAGCGCTTTACAGTTTAGCAGTTTCAGAACACAAGTCATAAGTAACAACGTTAACAATACAATAATTTAAGCTAAATAAGTCGCCCCTGCTCGTGACAGCTTACAATGTACAATGAGATGGGGGAGATACAAAGTATAGGTGTTTATATACAATGGTGCATTTACAATGATGTTCCAGCCATCTTAAGGGACTGAGGGATGGAGATAGTGAATGGGCTAGAGACACACACACACTTACACAGAATACATAGAATGACTTTGATTAGTGAATGTGATAGGCCGCTCTGAACAAATGTGTTTTGAGGGAGCGCCTGAAACCATGCAAATTGTGGATAGTCCTAATTTCTTGGGGTACAGCATTCCAGAGGATTGGCGTAGAGCAGGAGAAGTCTTGGAGTCGGGAGTGGGAGGTACGTATTAGTGCAGAGGTTAGTCGAAAGTCGTTTGCAGAGCGCAGCAGTCGGTTAGGCCGATAGATAGAAATGAGGGAGGAGATGTAGGAGGGGTGCTGCACTGTGGAGAGCTTTGTGGGTGAGAACCAGTACTTTGGTTGAAAGCTGGGAGAGGCCTAGAGAAATGGTTAGTGATAGAAGGAAGATAGAGGAAGACATTGCCCCAATGGTACAAACAGGAGGGAGAGTTAGGCTGCAGACTCGGTTGCCTGTAGCCTCCAGTTTGGCACCTGTTCGGAGCAGTTGTCTTCCAAAAGTCAAAACGTGCGCTCCCAGGACTTGCACTGCGTGGTCCTTTTTTCACACACTTGCACATGATATTTGCTATGTGAAATGCAAGCTGTGTAATCAAAAATTAAAAATAGCTAAAAGTGTCAGTCACATCAATACCACAAATATGTGGAAACATGTGCGGACAAAGCACGTAGTTGAGTTACAAAGACACACTGGAGATGTAGGCCAACCTACAGCAGCACCTACATCTTCAGGTTGTGTTGAAGCCTCTTCATCGAGCTCACACACAGCTGGTTATGCTTCCTCACAGGATCGCCATGGAAGAACCTCGGCCACTGTTGTCCAGAGACAAACTGTTATTCCACACACAGCAGCAAGTTCCCTGTCATCCTCACACTCCCAGGCCACAAAACAGCCAGCGGTAGCACAGGCATGGGATAAAACACGGCCATACTCCGCAAACCATGCACGAGCACAGGCTCTGAATGCTGGCATTGCAAAACTCCTGTCCCTTGAAATGCTGTGATTCAGGCTGGTGGAGACAGACAGTTTCCGTAACTGAATATCATTGTCAATCCCACAATACAATGTGCCAAGCCGATTTCATTTCAGCAGGCAAGCCGTCCCTGGTCTGCAAAAGCATGTTGAGGGAAAAATTAAACATGCGCTACTAAAAGCCCTCAGTAGCAAGGTCCACCTGACCACCGATGCGTGGACCAGTACCCATTGTTATGATCTGCTACAACCAGTAAGGAAAGAAGGGAATTCTGTCCCTACAATACAACTAAGCTGAATCCCTACGATGTAACGGGAACCTGATCCTGCGACCAGACCCGCTAAAGTCCTCATCTAGTGTGAACGAAGACCTATAGTTGCGAGGGAGTAATCCCTACAAGATCTAGGGACTGGGAGAAAAGGTGGACACCTCCTAACATAAATTGTAGCATGGATAATTAAACAGAAAAATAAATACTTTGTGATCCTAACATCAAGCAAAACTCACAGATTAAGGCACCTAAGCACCCGGCTAGCTTAACAGTAGATAATACAATGAAGTCAAGCAAAGCCAGAAGGGCGGAGCCAGACTAAATAGGGAAAAAAGGTCATGTGACCAGCAAACTGAAACAAAACCTAACAAGAGGGTTCTAACACCCATGGCCAGGGACAATACCTTTCCCTCACTGCCCATTGGGTCAATGTTGTGCAGCCGGGTACTGATCTTGCGAGTGGCGCTGTACGTGTTCTGCCAACTCCAAGGATTGCAGGAATCAAGTCTGTACACATTGATTCCTCCTATTCCAGTTCCTCAGAATCATCGCTGCAGGAGCCGTCACGGTCTACCTCCACATGGACCCGTGAACGTTTACCTGTTGCGACCGATATGAGCACAGCCGTGTCCAAATTTCAACAGGCCATCCTGAAATTAATTTCCATGGGGAATCTTAGCCACACAGCGCAGGAGCTCTGTAATGCCATAAAGCAGGAGAGCGACGTGTGGTTTTTGGAAGAGAATCTACAGGCAGGCTTGGTAGTGTGTGACAATGGCCGAAATCTGGTGTCAGCTCTGGGCCTTGGCAACCTCACTCACATACCATGTCTGTCATATGTGCTCAACTTGGTCGTGCAGAGTTTTTTGAGGGACTATCCGGATCTTGATGCACTGCTGCACAAGGTCCGCCTAGAGTGCGCTCACTTGCGACGTTCCAGCATGGCCAGATCGCTGATTGCAGCTCTGCAACGCAGATTTCACCTTCATGAACATCGCATTATATGTGACGTACCCACCAGGTGGAATTCCTCGTTACATATGTTGGAGCGGTTGTGTGAGCAGCAGCCAACAGTAATGGAGTATCAGCTGCATCAGGCGCAGTCAACTCGCAATTTGCGGCGTTCACACTTCACCACTACTGAGTGGGCCTCTATAATAAGAATAATAATATTATTTATTTATATAGCGCCATAATATTCCGCAGTGCTTTACAGTTTAACAGTTTCAAAACACGAGTCATAAGTAACAACGTTAACAATACAATAATTAAAGCAAAATCAGCCGCCCCTGCTGGTGAAAGCTTACAATCTACAATGAGGTGTGGGAGATACAAAGTACAGGTGTTTATATACAATGGTGTTTTTACAATGATGGTCCAGCCATTTTAAGGAAGTGAGGGATGCATGGAGATAGTGAATGGGCTACACACACAGAATTACACATAGAATGACTTTGATTAGTGAATGTGATAGGCCACTGTGAACAAATGTGTTTTGAGGGAGCGCCTGAAACCATCCAAATTGCGGATAGTCCTAATTTCTTGGGGTAGAGCATTCCAGAGGATTGGCGCAGCGCGGGTGAAGTCTTGGAGTTGGGAGTGGGAGGTACGGATTAGTGCAGAGGTTAGTCGAAGGTCGTTTGCAGAGTGCAGCAGTCGGTTAGGCCGATAAATATAAATAAGGGAGGAGATGTAGGGGGGTGCTGCGCTGTGGAGAGCTATGTTGGTGAGAACCAGTAATTAGAATTGGATCCTATAATGAATGGGCAGCCACTGCCAGTGTAATGAGTGGCGAATAACTCTATGAAGGATATCTGCCACGTTTTGCGTGCGTTTGATGAGTCAACGCGGATGGCGAGTGCAGATGATGCACTAGTCAGCCTGACTGTCCCCCTTATCTGCCTGCTTCAAAAAACACTGCAAGCACTAAGGCATGAGGTTTTGGAAGAGGTGGAGGATGAGGAGTCACAAATTCCATCACCTTCTGGACAGTCAGCGCAACGTGGTTCCTCACAAAGGGCTGGAGGACTTTCAAAGTACCATGCTGTATCAACAATTGAACCTCCAGAGTCGCTGTCTATATTTTCATAACCATTACAAACTTTTAATGTATTTACAAAGCACATAATGTACATTTTTTGTCTATCCTTTTGTAATGCTATTGTGTTTCCATAAACTGATGTTACAGAATTATGATACAAAGTTTTTAAATTTTGAGTTTTAAATTTTGTAAATTTATATGTATTTGAAGGACTTTGTGAGGAGGATGAGGAGTCACAAATTCCATCACCTTCTGGACAGTCAGCGCAACGTGGTTCCTCACAAAGGGCTGGAGGACTTTCAAAGTACCATGCTGTATCAACAATTGAACCTCCAGAGTCGCTGTCTATATTTTCATAACCATTACAAACTTTTAATGTATTTACAAAGCACATAATGTACATTTTTTGTCTATCCTTTTGTAATGCTATTGTGTTTCCATAAACTGATGTTACAGAATTATGATACAAAGTTTTTAAATTTTGAGTTTTAAATTTTGTAAATTTATATGTATTTGAAGGACTTTGTGAGGAGGATGAGGAGGAGTCAATGGAGGAGGAAGACATCGCTCCAGAGGGAGGTAGACAATGCTCTAGTCAGTATGTAGACCAAGGGTGGGGTGATGCACAGCAGGCGGAGATGACGCCTCTTGCAGGGGACAACGTTTCTTGGCCAGTTGGGAGTCTGCAGCACATGGTTGATTTCATGCTGCAGTGGCTGAGAAACGACCGCCGCATCGAACACATTCACACCACGTCTGATTATTGGGTGTACACCCTCCTAGACCCTCGCTACCGGGACAACTTACAAAGCCTCATCACACCGTTGAACCGGGAGCGTAAAATGCGGAAGTACCAAGACACACTGGTGCAATCCATAATGTTCTCCATTCCAGCCGAGAGCACTGCTGCTGCTACTGATTTACAAAGCAGCTCTGTGCGTCGAGGCAGTGGAGACAGCTCTGCAACAAGAGGGAGCACAAACAGCGCCTCTGCACAGGGCAAGAACAGTATGTTCCAAATGTGTCGAAGTTTTGTGGCAGCGCCACCAATGTCTACACCATCCGAGACGGCTCCAGTCAGCAGGAGGCAACATTTCCGTAAGATGGTGACAGACTACATGTCTTGCCCTCTCAGTGTACTCCCAGATGGCTCTTCCCCATTCAAGTTTTGTGTCTCTAAGCTGGATACATGGCCAGAGCTTAGCCAGTATGCATTGGAGGTGCTGGCTTGATCTGCTGGCAGTGTATTATCGGAGCGCGTCTTTACTGCTGCAGGTGGTGTACTAACAGACCGTTGCATGCGACTATCCTACGATAATGTAGAACGGCTTACTTTTCTGAAAATGAACTAGGCATGGATCTCGCCTGAATTTGCCTGTCCGGTTTCAGATTAACTAACTGGTTGACAACGTTTTCCATGTCTCCTGTTATGTTCATCTTTCTACCACCTGAGCTATACTCCCTGGGCTACAACACTGCCAGTTGCTGCTCAGAAGTGTCGTGTCCACAGACCAATACACAAGCTATAGTGATAGTGGGGTTCAGTAACGCCTGCTGTTCCCCTGCTGTGTGTCCGGCAAAAATTACTGCTACCTACCTACACATGTTTAAAAAAACATGACATGTTAAAGTGGCTAGTGCTACACATAGATATCAGGCTACACCCTTATTTCTAAGCTGTAAACAAGTGAAACGTCAAATTTAAAACCATTCAATGATTAGTGTTGGTAACAAATCTGTAACTAAATAATTGTGACATATTATGGCAGATATCCACATGTCTAACACAAATGCTAACACAAAAGCATACTTATGCTATAGGGTACTGATGGTGAACCTTCTCACTCCATAACTTTGACCAATCCAACTCACATCATGCCTCAAATGCTGCAATGTTGGAAGTGCATAATGTGGGTTGAACTTTGACAACAGCTGCAGTGCGAAGGTTATCCTTCTGTGTTCTTGGCTTTTAAATAAAAGCATACAAGTAAATATAATAATACATTGTTGATTAAGGGACATGATGTACACCTGTAATATTGTGCAAACAATGGATGTAGGACTATTCCTCTTCAACATTACTTATATTTGTGTCATTTGAAAAAATACATATTTTAGTTAAAAATTAAAAACCCATGTTCAGTAGCTGTGAAAGGCCCGTTTGTGTACTTCTATATTGTTTGCAACCAATGTATTGTATACGGATGGAAGCGCGTCACACTAATAGATTAGATTTATTTTAAATGGAATGTAGCAGAACCAATTAGAGATAAATGAAAAGGATGAGCCACTGAGACACGCTCAGCAGAGTACAAGCAGCAGTGCTTGAACATGTAACTGGAGCGTGATCTGCACTCAAAAAAGTAAAAAACACAGACTGAAGTGAACACTGAAACACAACTGTCCACAATCTGTGAAAAGCTCCTTTCTGTACTTCTATAGTGTTTGCAACCAATGTATTGTATACGGATGGAAGCGCGTCACACTAATAGATTAGATTTATTTTAAATGGAATGTAGCAGAACCAATTGGAGATAAATGAAAAGGATGAGCCACTGAGACACGCTCAGCAGAGTACAAGCAGCAGTGCTTGAACATGTAACTGGAGCGTGATCTGCACTCAAAAAAGTAAAAAACACAGACTGAAGTGAACACTGAAACACAACTGTCCACAATCTGTGAAAAGCTCCTTTCTGTACTTCTATAGTGTTTGCAACCAATGTATTGTATACGGATGGAAGCGCGTCACACTAATAGATTAGATTTATTTTAAATGGAATGTAGCAGAACCAATTGGAGATAAATGAAAAGGATGAGCCACTGAGACACGCTCAGCAGAGTACAAGCAGCAGTGCTTGAACATGTAACTGGAGCGTGATCTGCACTAAAAAAAGTAAAAAACACAGACTGAAGTGAACACTGAAACACAACTGTCCACAATCTGTGAAAAGCTCCTTTCTGTACTTCTATAGTGTTTGCAACCAATGTATTGTATACGGATGGAAGCGCGTCACACTAATAGATTAGATTTATTTTAAATGGAATGTAGCAGAACCAATTGGAGATAAATGAAAAGGATGAGCCACTGAGACACGCTCAGCAGAGTACAAGCAGCAGTGCTTGAACATGTAACTGGAGCGTGATCTGCACTAAAAAAAGTAAAAAACACAGACTGAAGTGAACACTGAAACACAACTGTCCACAATCTGTGAAAAGCTCCTTTCTGTACTTCTATAGTGTTTGCAAGTTGCAACCAATGTATTGTATACGGATGGAAGCGCGTCACACTAATAGATTAGATTTATTTTAAATGGAATGTAGCAGAACCAATTGGAGATAAATGAAAAGGATGAGCCACTGAGACACGCTCAGCAGAGTACAAGCAGCAGTGCTTGAACATGTAACTGGAGCGTGATCTGCACTCAAAAAAGTAAAAAACACAGACTGAAGTGAACACTGAAACACAACTGTCCACAATCTGTGAAAAGCTCCTTTCTGTACTTCTATAGTGTTTGCAACCAATGTATTGTATACGGATGGAAGCGCGTCACACTAATAGATTAGATTTATTTTAAATGGAATGTAGCAGAACCAATTGGAGATAAATGAAAAGGATGAGCCACTGAGACACGCTCAGCAGAGTACAAGCAGCAGTGCTTGAACATGTAACTGGAGCGTGATCTGCACTCAAAAAAGTAAAAAACACAGACTGAAGTGAACACTGAAACACAACTGTCCACAATCTGTGAAAAGCTCCTTTCTGTACTTCTATAGTGTTTGCAACCAATGTATTGTATACGGATGGAAGCACGTCACACTAATAGATTTGATTTTTTTTTCTAATATAATGGAGCTGCACCAATTCCACAAAATAAAAAAAAAAAAAAAAAAAAAAAAGAGTCAGTGACACGTGCAGATGCCTACAAACAGCGGTGGATGCAGAGCAAACTGCAGCGTCACCTGCACTGTCACACACACACCTTGCACAGAGCTGTTAAAACAACACTGGCAAAATGAAGCTTTACACAGCGGTTGGTAAACTAGCCTGCCTCAAGCACAGTAGTACACAAAATCGCAATATCTAACTGTCCCTCAGAGTGAGCAGAGTAGCGTTCTGTCCCTTACTGAGTTCACAGCACAGTGACGCTAAAATGGCGGCGGCGCCTTTTATAGTGCATTCTGACATCATTTCAGCAGCCAATCACAGCCATGCCATTAGTTAAGATGACCGCAGCATTACAGGATGTGCCCACACTTCGTAGGATTCCTCATTGGCTGACTAAAATCACATTGCCTCTCAAAGAATTATGGGAACTTCCGATTCCGGTATACGATATGGAAAAAGTATCGGAATTAAGTATCGGAATTCCGATAACGCGAATATCGGCCGATACCCGATACTTGCGGTATCGGAATGCTCAACACTAGTGGTGATATATATTGCTTCTGATACGGTACAGTTAGGATAAGCAATAATTTATAACAGTAAAATTTAACGGAGACATTTAGTATCTATATGTAATTTTATGTATTTAGTTAAATTTTTCATTACATTAATATTGACTAATTGTAAAAATAAAGTGGAAGGAAGTATTACCATATAGTTGTTTCAGTATAACATTCTTGACAAGTGTAATAAATATGTAGCGTTTTGCAAAATTAAATCGATATAAATTTATGTGTAAAATATATGTATATACTGTTATGTATCTTTCAATCTTATAGAATTTGACTACCTAGATGTGTCAGTGCAAATTTATATACAATCAATCGGATATTTTTGCAAAATGCTAATGTCTACCCTCCTATTGATAGAACGAGAAATATCTCATTATTGATAAATGTTATAAATAGGTAGCGTTTTGCTAAATTAAACCAACATAAATTCAAGTGTGAAAATATATGTATGTACTGTCATGTATTTTTCAATTTTATAGAATTTGACTACCTAGATTGTGTTAGTATAAATTCATATACAATCAATTGGATGGATGTGTTTGCAAAATGCTAATGTCTACCTTTCTTTTGATAGAACGAAAAATATCTTATTTTTTCTATTGCTCCGGTACCTTATAATTAAAATTCAATCAAATGTTAAATCCACTAAATGTGATCTAAGGGACATTTGTGATACGAAATGAAAGCTCCCTCCTGGGCAGAATCATGAGGCAGGATGGAGAGAGATGGGGCAGGATCAAGTGACAGGATGGAGACAAATGAGGCAGGATCAAGGGGCAGGATTGAGACAGATGGGGCAGGATGGAGACACATGGGGCAGGATCATGGGGCAGGATGGATACGATGGAGACAGATGGGGCAGGATCATGGGACAGATGGGGCAGGATGGAGACAGATGGGGCAGGATTGAGACAGATGGGGCAGGATGGAGACAGGTGAGGCAGGATGGAGACAGATAGGGCAGAATGGAGACAGATGGGGAAGGATGGGACATCACATGGGGGCAGAATGGATACTCATGAGGGTAGGATGGGAGAACATATGGGGCCAGAATGGGAGAACATATGGCTGGAGCCAGGAATGAGACACATGGGGGCCAGGATTGGGGATATTATTACCATAGGGGCTAATTAAGGGATGTTATTACTGAAGTGATGTATTTATTTCATTTTTTGAGGATACTGTTTTAAATGGAGGAGGCGGTCCTGTTACTGTGCAGAGCGACACTATGTCACCTTTTTTTCTTCATCTGGTGTAGTGTAGAAGTTGGGAAAAAAATAAGCAATGTGTTCTGCAAGCAGAACTCTAGATAACTGTGTTAATTCCTGCAGAGATGAGCCCTGGCTTGAAGAAGTGATGGCGATCTGAGCTGGATGAATATGAAAAGCGAAGATGAAGGACTTCACCTGTCTGCTTTAACTTGGCTAGTTGTCAAAAATGGGAAAATGGGGGGATCCATGTCGTTTTTTTTAAATTATTTAATAGTACGCTCTCATCAGCTGACTCTTGTGACCGGAGGTTACCTTTTTACCATCGGTCACAGCTAAGTTGCTGGCTCACGCTGTCATCTGACATCATGAAAACCGTAGCTCTCTGACCAGCGGTAATGATCAGAGCTGCCGATGTTTTTCAAACTGTCATGCAGTTGACAGCATGGGAAACACCCAATGTTCCACGTACCAAAATCAAATTTCCTTGAGAAGCCATGTTCAGGGTCTGTGACCAGACACGGACCCCGAACTTTACTGTTCAGGTTTGCCCATCTCTATTTCTGGTTGTAGATTGCTAGTTTTAGTTTTGTTAAGTATAGGTTGTTTTAAGTCAGTTCCATAAAATAAAAAGCAAAAAAATTTAAAAAACACTGAAAAAAATACAAAAAACTACAAATCCCCCCCCCAAAAAAAGTGTAGGCTTACTTCGCTCTTGCCTCTTTCACCTATATCAGGACATGCATCTCTTCCTCCACTGGGATCTATTCTTCCAGGTTGTAAATTGCTAGTTTTAGTTAATTAAAGGTTGTTTAGGTCAGTTCCACAAAAAAAACAAAAAAAAACAAAATGAAAAAATAAAAAACAAAAAAATCAGTGTTGGATTAATCCTCCCTTGTAGAGATGAGCGAACTTGTTCAGAAAACGGTCGCCAATCTTAAATTTTGCACAAATGTTGCACATTCGGATTCGTGTTCAAATTCCCAAGCATTTTTCCTCAAAATCGGCAAAATTTGGTCAAAGCTCGGTAAATCATTGAACTTCCACTAATGCATTTGTTAGGACTTTGGCTAAGATAGTTGTGCTGTATGATGAGCAGGGGGGACATGTTTGATAAGGGGAGGGGGGGGAGAGGTTAGAGTAGTGGACTGTATTTTTTATTTATTTTTATTAACTTAATGTGTGGAGATTTTGGCAGGCAATTGGTGAAGAAACCATCCACAACGGCTTCTATCATTAACTGCCTAAGACATATGTTACTCTCCATATGAAATGTGGACATGCTGTTTTGGTGCCATTTTGTCAGATTTATCTGTAGTCAGTCAGATAGTTAGCTAGGCGGTGTATAGCCAGCTAGTTCAGCTAGATAGGGTATGGTGTCAAATCAGCCTTCCAGCATCTAAATCGTTTGTGCTAATAGGATTGAGGAAAGGAAGATTTCCCACAAGACCAATATTTCTAATGATACCCATGGCCTGCTGGTAAGTGACGGAGTCAGCGACCTTGTGCTCCATCACAACTCTTAACAGTATGGGTGTCTTGAGAACACAGATTCTGCTAACAACGTGGCAGACAAGGCAGCCCACGACCAGACAGGCCCTCCTGGCATTTGCCAGAATTGCCAAATGGCCAGTCCGACCCTGAGTGTGACCCAGTCAAGAGTCCACATTTCTGAATCTAAATCATTTGTGTTCACAGTGTGGTCCAGCCAAGAGTCCACATTTCTGAATCTACATCCTTTCTGCTAATAGTGTGGTGAAGACTAGTAATGAGGGAATTTATTTGAAAAACAATCGCCAAACATAAATTTGGCACGAATATGGCACATTCTGATTCGTGATCGGAGACACAAGCAAAATTTTATAAAATTGGAAAAAAAAATCTGTAACATTCGGTAAAAAGTGTAGGAAAATATTTGCGTTGCCAGCCACTAAAGTATTTTCAGCACTATGATAATGGTGATGTATCATGAGCGTGGGGCACGTGTTTGATGAGGGGAGAGAGGTTTGCAGAGCTCAGAGGCGCTGCGTGCTTGTAAACAGTAATTTATTAAAAAAAAAACTTTATGTGTGCACATTGCGTCTAGCCAATCAGGACGCAGGAAACATCCACAATGTCCTGACTAGTGTTGAGCGATACGATACTGCAAATATCGGGTATCGGCCGATATTGGCTGTATCGGAATTCCGATTCTGAGTTCCGATATTTTCGTCATATCGGATACCGGAATCGGAATGTCACTGTCACTGTCAGTGTCCGTCTGTCGGGTCTGTCAGGAGTCAGTGGCACTTACCCGGCAGAAGATCTCCGGCGGTCACATCCCGGGCTGCTTAATGGCCGCCATCCTCTTCTCCCCGGCGGCCACATGCAGTATCTCGCGATAACTGCAGTGACTGCTGGGTAATCGCGGCCGTAAAGCAGTCCGATGACGTCACCGCCGGGGAAGCTGGTAAGCAGCTGTGCTGCGCCGGGATGTCAGGCTCTGCCTGTCATTCCGATGTAGCAGAGCTGGATCGTCGTGGGACAATCGTTACTATGGACTGCGTCGGACAGGTGGTATACTGTTGGTTTGTTTTTTTTCTTTTTTTACAGGAGATCGATGGCGTCGCAGGAATGAGAGAGTAATAAAAAAAATGAAAACTGTGTTGTCTCTTTTATTTCATTAAAAGACTTTTTTCTTGCTGTGTCTTTTTTTTAAACATTTAATAACTTTGGGATTAATAATGGATCGGTGTCTTATTGACGCCTCTCCATTATTAACCGGGCTTATTGTCACCGTGCAATCAACGGTGACAATAACCCCTTATTACCCCGCTTGCCACCGCTACAGGGCAAGTGGGAAGAGCCGGGTAAAGTGCCACAATTGGCACATCTTTTGATGCGCCAAATGTGGGGCTGCTGTAGCCTGGTATTATCAGGCTGTTGAGGGTCAAAATCCATGGGCCTTGACAGTCTTTTAATACCAGGCCGCAGCAGTCTGCATTTTACTTGGCTGGTTAACAAAAATAGGGGGATCCCCACGCCGTTTTTTATTCGAGGGGATCCCCTAGTTTTGTTAACCAGCCAAGCTAAGCAGACTGCTGTGGCCTGGTATTATCAGGCTTGCAAGGTCCATGGATATTGGATCCTTACCAGCCTGAAAAACCAGGCCTCAGCGGTCTGCTTCATCTGGCTGGTTAACAAAAATAGGGGGGACCCCACGCTAATTTTTTTCGAGGGGATCCCCTATTTTTGTTAATCAGCCAAGATATGCAGACTGCTGTGGCCTGGTATTATCAGGCTGGCAAGGTCCATGGATCTTGGCTCCTTAACAGCCTGAAAATCCAGGCCTCAGCGGTCTGCTTCATCTGGCTGGTTAACAAAAATAGGGGGGACCCCACGCTAATTTTTTTCGAGGGGATCCCCTATTTTTGTTAATCAGCCAAGATATGCAGACTGCTGTGGCCTGGTATTATCAGGCTGGCAAGGTCCATGGATCTTGGCTCCTTAACAGCCTGAAAATCCAGGCCTCAGCGGTCTGCTTCATCTGGCTGGTAAACAAAAATAGGGGGGACCCCACGCCATTTTTTTTTCGAAGGGAACCCTATTTTTGTTCATCAGTTCCCTCTGACGTCACTGATGGTGTCCCTGGCTGACCTGAAGTGAAAGTGGAAAGCAATCAATTAAGCTTTCCACTTCCTCTCCTGTCAGCCAGGAGAGGAACTCATTCATTTGGGGGTTTACTGTGAGGCTGCAGCATTAGCTGCGGTCCCTGCAGTAAACATTAACCCTTTCTGAAGGATTACACCGTGGGACCTGACTGTGCATCAGATTGGTAAGAATAATTTTGCTTTATTATTTTATTTTTATTACAGGAAATGGTTTTAGCAGGTAAATAAAATATGGTCAAAAACTGTGTGATTATTTCATTAAACTTCTTTTTTATTAAAGTGTGTGTGTTTAATTTTTCTTTCATACAATAGGATTAATAATTGATAGTTGTCTAATTGACAGCTCTCAATTATTAACCTGGCTTAAAGTGACCTTTCAATTGCAAGGTCATTTTAACCCTTATTAACCCATTCGCCACCGCTATAGGGCAATGGGAATAGACGGGCAAAGTGCCAGAAAGGGCAAATCTAATTAGAGATTTGCCCTTTCTGGGGTGTCTGGGGGCAGATGTTAGTAGCCGGGGGGGGGCAAAAATAATGGTCCCTCTCTGGGCTATTATTATCTGCCCCCACTCACTGGCTTTGTCTGTCTGGTTGCGAAAATAGGGCGGGAGCCCACGCATTTTTTTTCAGCAATTTTACACCTCATATATATATATACATGTCATTGAATTTGTGACACATATATATATATATATATTTATAGTTCATACACTTCTACATAGTATAATAGCCGCTAATTCAATTGCCGGCTTTTGTGAAAATGCAGAACCCGACATGAAATGACACTTGGTGTACATAGGGTTAACCATGTCCTTTGCTATCTGATTTTCACAAACAATTAAATCAGTCTATGTGTGCAAAATTTCACACCTGTAGGGGTTAATTAAAGGTGTAAATTCGTAGCAAAAAAGTCCTTTTTTTTTACAACGAATTTACACCTTTAATTAACCCTACAGGTGTGAAATTTTGCACACATAGACTGATTTAATTGTTTGTGAAAATCAGATAGCAAAGGACATTAAAAGACATGGTTAACCCTATGTACACCAAGTGTCATTTCATGTCGGGTGCTTCTGTCTTTTCACTGAAGCCGGCTTTACCCGGCAATTGAATCAGAGGATATTTTACTATGTAGAAGTGTATAAACTATACATATATGTATATATATATATGTCACAATGACATGTATATATATATATTGTATTCTATGTGTGTATATTTAGTGTTTACAAGGAAAGAATGGGGTTTTTTTAGTTCCGATATTTTGTTCCCATAGACTTACATGGGACTTCCGGTATCGGTATCGGGTATCGCCGATATTTTAATGGTATCGGCGATACCATTCCGATTCCGATACTTAGGGATATCGGAAAGTATCGCTCAACACTAGTCCTGACACAATGGCTTGTGTCATTGACTGCTGACATCACATGTCCCTCTTCATATAAAGAGCGGACATCTTGTTTTAGTGCCATTTTAAAACTGTAACAGCGCAGAGAGGCTGCTTCTGACACTAGCACTGTTAACAGCTAGATTTTAGGTAGTCAGCTAGGCAGTTGCTTCTTTCTTAGATAGTTTAGTTAGGTAGTGTCCTGTCTGTGAAATAGACCTTCCAGCAAAATTTTTTTTGGCATTACTGAGGTCCACAGTCAAAGACAGCAGGGCACATGTCATACAAGTGTGTTGTGCACTGCTTCTATTGTTCTCCATGCACGAGTACAGCATTCTAAATTATTTTTTCACTAGCTAAATGTGAAACAACATGCTATATCCCACCTTGCTACTTAGTGCTGTGGTGACATTGTTCTCTGATTTGAGCTGTTGTGTATGAAGAAATATTTTTTTGGGGCAGTTGCTAACGTGATTCTCCATGCCACCTTATTATTTAGTGGCGGTGAAATTCCACAGTGTGCATAGCTCATCCACATTAAAAAAAAAAAAAAATTATGTTGCTAAACGTGATACAGCCTGCCATATTCCACGTTATCATTTTGTGGCGGTGATATGGAGCTGTCTGCAGACCTAATGCACATTAAAATAAATTATTTTTTACGTTGCAAAATGTGATACAGCCTGCCATAATTAACCTTATCATCTTGTCATTTAGTGGCATTGAAATTGTTATGTGTGCAGAGCTGTTGCACATTTAATTCATTTATTTTTTTTTACAACTGTGTTACAGCAGCTGAGATCAGAGTTTGAAGTTGTTTTGAGCCTATCTTCTAGATTATGTGCATCTTTGACAACCAATTCCTCAAGGGAAAGAGACAGGAGGGCCATTAACAATCTGCACAAGCCTACGCTCTTCTTCTAAAAACTACACAACCAGGCAAAATGTATCTTTTGCATGGTTTTGAGCAACAATAGAGTAATTACAGGTTATGTCCCAGAGAGTGTCGAGGTCTGTGGAGTGTATTACTCAGGTGACAGGCAGTGCTACAGAGCTCAGGTAAAGACATTATCGTGGCAATGACCATGTTCCAATATGTGTAAGGCTACAGCCTGAATAGGTCTGTGGAGCATATTAAACCAGTCTCTTAGAAATGCTTAAAATGTACAGAAACTGGGCAATACCCCAGCACCATTTTTTTGTTTAGGACCCAAATTTAGAAAATTTAAGGGAAGTGACAGTTTAATAAAGAGACACAAGTCTCATTTAGGAGCCTGGAAAAGCCAGCAATGGTCTCTGTCCAGCACCGCACTATGTAAAGTGGTAACAAATATGTATGCCCTATCTTACTAATTTATGAACAGACATATATGCTGACAAGGGACAACTGAACACTGGGCTGGGGCAACAGACTGAATGTGGTTGTTTACTGTTGTGTCTGTGCAATTGCAGTTTGTGGGCAGGAAGCGCCTGCTTCCTGGACAGCAGATTGGGAAGGTCGTAACACCAGGGAAAGGCCAGTGGTTTCACCAAAAGACACAGATTTTGTACCCAGGCATTCCACCCATCTACTGGGGTGCAGCGTATATGAGCAGTATATGACGTATGCTAACAGAGGTATTATATCAAATTTTCCATTATACAGGGATGTTCAGGTAAGATTTTAACCCCCTAACCCCAAGGGTGGTGTGCACGCTAATGACAGGGCCAATTTTTACAATTCTGACCACTGTCTCTTTATGAGGTTACAACTCTGGAACGCTTCAATGGATCTTAGCGATTCTGAGATGGTTTTCTCTTGACATATTGTACTTCATGACAGTAGTAAAATTTCTTCGATATAACTTGCGGTTATTTATGAAAAAATTAGAAATATGGTGAAAATTTGGAAAATTTTGCAATTTTCAAAATTTGAATTTTTATTTCCTTAAAACAGAGAAATGTCACACAAAATAGTTACTAAATAACATTTCCCACATGTCTTCTTTACATCAGCACAATTTTGGAACCAAAATTTTTTTTTGTTACGAAGCTATAAGGGTTAAAAATTGACCAGTGATTTCTCATTTTTACAACAAATTGTACAAAACCATTTTTTTTTAGGGACCACCTCACATTTGAAGTCACTTTGAGGGGTCTATATGGCAGAAAATACCCAAAAGTGACACCATTCTAAAAACTGCACCCCTCAAGGTACTCAAGAAGTTTATTAACCCTTCAGGTGCCTCACATGAGCTGAAGTAACTTGGAAGGAAAAAAATGAACATTTATGTTAGGGGTCGAGTTCCCGCTTCTGCACAAGGGGAATCTCGAGCCATTCCGGCTGCGGTCTCCCATTCGTCTCATTGGTCCTTGTTTCTGGCAGGTCCTGTAGCTGTTATTATAAAAGGGTGGCAATGCTGAGCCGCCATGCACTAGTATCAACCATTATATGCTTTGCGCCTGTGTGGTCATGCGTGTGTGTGGTTAGGGCCCGGCTGAAATAAGCCCTAGAATACCGACTTAATCGGTGAGGAGTTTGGTATGCTAGCTGGTCAGGGTCGGTGTCCTAGATGCCCTAGATTACCGGCATAACCGGTGAGGAGTTTCATTGCCGTATTCAGGGTCTGGCGTTCAGATGCCATAGATTGCGGGTGAGTCCCGCGAGGACATTAGCGCATGATCACGTTCTATGAACTTAACTGTGTACCTGGGTGCCTGAAAGGACACAGAACTTTTTCTCAGCGGCTCTGTGACGTAACAGGGTTCGCTTTCAACGCTAGTCAGCACCCTAGCGTGTTTATTTTGCGACTCAGTTGTGTTAAGTGAGTTCGCACACATCGCCATATAGCGCTGCGGCACTCCTTCTAGCGGCTCTGTGAAATAACAGAGTTCGCACATATTGCCACAGTGCATTGCGGTGTTTATTTTGGCGACTCTGCGGGATAACAGAGTTCGCGTCTTGCGCCATTTTACTAGCAGCAGGTTCCGCCTGCACGGTGGACCCCGGGCTGCGAACGCACCTCTCTACCTCATATATTTGGTGCGTTCCGCAGACCCTAACATAATACTAGCGCCAGGGTCTGGCTAGTAAAATGGCGGATGACCAGCGTCTACAGCAGTACATCCAGCAGCTGGAGGGTAGGTTGGCGGCTCTAGAGCGCACAACCTCAACTGTGGATGTTACAGCTGTCGCTGTTCAGGCTGCTAGCGTGGCTGCAGCCAGTTTGTCCTCTGCCACCCTGCTCCGACTTTATCCCGTCTCCCACTTCCAGACAAGTTTGCTTGTGACAGCAAGCAATGTCGGGGATTCGTGAGTCAGTGCTCCATTCATCTTGAGCTTCTGGCTGCACGTTTTCCCACAGAACGGGCGAAGATGGGTTTTGTCTTATCCCTCCTGTCGGGCAGGGCGTTGGAGTGGGCAACGCCGCTGTGGGAGCGCGACGATCGTGTGGTACAGAGTGCTTCTCTCTTCCTGGAGGCTCTGAGACAGGTCTTCTTAGAACCTCGTGTCACCCACGATACGGCGCTCCAACTGCTGGCAATATTACAGGTTTCATCCATGGTCAGCCAGTTCGCCGTCCAATTTCGGACTCTGGTCTCTGAGCTAGAGTGGCCGGATAAAGTCCTCATTCCGGTGTACTGGAGAGGACTGGCGGATCATGTGAAGGATGCTTTGGCCACCAGGGAGATTCCTGCCACACTGGAGGAACTCATTTCCCTATCCACCCGCATTGATCTCCGTTTTAACGAGCGGAGGTTAGAGCGGACCCAGTGTAGGCAGAGGTTTCGGTTGGCTCCCACCTTCGTCAAACCTTTGGAATCTTCCGTTCAGGCGTCCGATTCCTCCGAAGCCATGGGAGTTTCTCGAGCGGGACCTAAGTCCCGGACCGCTCGAGCAACGGTGGTCTGTAATTTTTGCCAGCAGGCAGGACACTATACTAACAGATGTCCACAGCGATCGCAGAGGCGATCGCGTCTTGTGACCCTGGGAGGAGGCTCACTAGAGACAGCGGCATTTTCCTCCAAGATGACACTTAAAGGTACAATCACTGTAGGCACTTCCACTCTCACCGCCGACCTTTGCGTGGACTCAGGAGCAGAGGGGAACTTCATGTCCTCTAAGTTTGCTTGCCATCACGCAATACCTCTCGTGGCGCTTGACAAATCAGTGGCTGTCCGGGTAGTGAATGGGTCGACATTGCCCTCACAAATTACACACCAGACTGTTCCACTTGCATTGTTTGTATCTCCTTCCTATCAGGAACTTATTTCCCTACTCGTCCTTCCCGAGGGAATAGACAAGATCCTACTAGGTATACCTTGGCTCCATTTCCACTCCCCACATATAGAGTGGACTTCGGGTAGGATACTGGGTTGGAGTGATGCATGTAGAGGCAGATGTGTCGGGAGTTGCGTTCAGGTTACCACTACTGAGTTACCCGCAGATCATACTCCACTTCCCAAGTGCTACTGGTCATAAGCAGATGTGTTCTCCAAGAAGGCTGCGGAGACTCTTCCGCCTCATCGCCCCTATGACTGTCCTATCGACCTCTTGCCTGGCGCAGAACCTCCTCGGGGAAGGGTCTATCCCCTCTCTCTTCCTGAGACAGAGGCCATGTCGCAATATATTCAGGAGAACCTGGCAAGAGGGTTTATTAGGAAGTCGGTGTCACCGGCAGAGGCGGGATTCTTCTTCGTGCAGAAGAAGAACGGAGAATTACGTCCGTGTATTGATTACAGAGGTCTTAATGCCATCACCTTTAAAAACAAGTACCCGTTGCCCCTGATTTCTGAGCTCTTTGATAGGCTTCGGGGAGCAAGGGTATTCACTAAACTAGATCTGCGCGGTGCTTATAACCTGATTCGAATCCGTGAGGGGGACGAATGGAAGACGGCTTTTAATACCAGGGATGGGCATTACGAATATCTGGTGATGCCCTTTGGGCTCTGTAATGCCCCAGCCGTTTTCCAAGACTTTGTCAATGACATCTTCCGGGATATGCTCTCCACCTCGGTCGTAGTCTATCTGGATAATATACTCATCTTCTCTCCAGATATTGACTCCCACCGGAGAGATGTCTGCAGAGTCTTCGACCTCTTACGGGCTAATTCCCTTTATGCTAAGTTAGAGAAATGTATGTTTGAGCTGGAGTCTTTACCTTTCCTTGGTTATATCATCTCAACCCAGGGATTGGCTATGGATCCGGCCAAACTACAGGCTGTGATGGACTGGCAGGAACCCCACTCTCTTAAAGCGGTGCAGCGCTTTATGGGGTTCATTAATTACTATCGCCAGTTCATTCCCCATTTCTCTACCTTGGTAGCTCCCTTGGTAGCCCTCACCAAGAAGGGAGCAAATACCAAATTGTGGTCGGAAGAGGTCTCCAAGGCTTTCACTTCTATTAAGTCTCATTTTGCTAGCGCTCCCATCCTACATCGTCCCGATGTTGATAAGCCATTTTTATTGGATGTGGATGCCTCATCCGTTGGTGCTGGAGCAGTCCTCTTCCAAAAGGATGCTCAAGGTCGGAAGCATCCTTGCTTCTTCTTCTCTAAGACCTTCACATCAGCGGAGAGGAATTATTTCATCGGGGATAGGGAGTTGCTAGCCATGAAGTTGGCCTTCTCTGAGTGGAGACATTTGTTGGGGGGGGCCCGCTTTCCCTTCCAAGTCTTCACCGACCACAAAAAATTTGGTGTATCTGCAGACAGCCCAGCGGCTTAACTCTCGCCAGGCCAGATGGTCCTTGTTCTTTTCCCGGTTTAATTTCACACTCCATTTCCTCTCGTGGAGAGAAGAACATTCATGCCGACGCTCTCTCTCGCTCTGTGGTGTCCTCTGAGGAGGAGGTGGAGGAGCCTCGGCTTATTGTTCCCACAGAGAGCCTGAGAACAGTGGCCCCAGTTTCGCTAGAGTCTGTGCCCCCGGGCAAGACTTTTGTGCCTACCAATTTGCGACCGGAGGTACTCTCTTGGGCACATTCGTCCAGGGTGGGTGGACACTTTTGGGCAAAGAGGACATCTGAATTGCTGGCGAGGACATACTGGTGGCCGCATATGGTCCGTGATGTTGGGGACTATGTTCGGGCGTGTGTCTCCTGCGCCAAGAATAAGTCTCCACGACAACGGCCAGCTGGGTTACTTTACCCTTTGCCGGTGGCAGACAGGCCCTGGGAGATGGTTGGGATGGACTTTGTGGTGGGCTTGCCCAAGTCTCGGGGTTGCACCATCATTTGGGTACACACCGACCATTTCTCCAAAATGGTGCATCTGGTGCCGCTACCACGGTTACCTTCTGCACGGGCTCTGGCAGCGTTGTTCGTTAGGCACATCTTCCGTTTACACGGCATGCCGGACAAAATTGTCAGTGACCGAGGTCCCCAGTTTGCGTCTCGGTTCTGGAGAGAGCTTTTTCGTCTACTCAGTATTGAGTTAAATCTCTCTTCAGCGTACCATCCTGAGACGAATGGGTTGGTAGAGAGGGCCAACCAGATCTTGGTCACCTATTTATGACATTTTGTCTCAGCCAGGCAGGATGACTGGGCATCCTTGCTACCATGGGCTGAGTTTGCACTAAACAATGCTGTGGCTGACTCCACCGGACAGACTCCATTCCTCCTGAACTACGGTCAGCATCCGAGGGTTCCGGTGCCCATGCCCGTGTTTTCCGCCAACTCCAAGGTGGCAGACTGGGCTGTGGAGGCACGGGACATTTGGGACCATACCCAGGATGCCATTCAGTCGTCCAAGGAGAGGATGAGGTCCTCCGCCGACGCACATCGGCGCCCCGCTCCAACATTTGCTCCTGGGGACTTGGTGTGTCTCTCCGCCCATAACATTAGGCTGTGAGTTGAGTCCACTAAGTAGGCACCCCGATACCTGGGTCCTTTCAAGGTCCTAAAGCAGGTTAACCCTGTGGTATACCGTTTGGCTCTTCCACCACGCCTGGGTATCTCCGACACCTTGCACGTATCCCTCTTGAAACCTGTGCTCATGTCCCGGTTTTCCGAGTCATCTGCCGGTACATCGGGTTCGTCTACGGATGACCATGAGGTGAACGCCATCGTAGGGTGTAAGGTGGTACGGGGCAAAAGATTTTATTTGGTGGATTGGAAGGGTTATGGGCCTGAGGATAGGTCCTGGGAGCCTGCCGAGCACGTTCACGCTCCGCAACTCATCGCTGCTTTTGAATGCAGCGAGGCCCAGAGAAGGGGGGCCCTAGGAGGGGGGCTAATGTTAGGAGTCGAGTTCCCGCTTCTGCACAAGGGGAATCTCGAGCCATTCCGGCTGCGGTCTCCCATTCGTCTCCGGCCGCAGTGGACTCTGCTCAGCTTAGACGTCGGTCCCAGCATCTCGCCCAGTCTGGCAGTGTGCAGAGGATTACTGCTGCTCCTCCAGATTCTGCTATTGTGGCCAGTACTGGTTAGCGGCGAGCAGACGTCTTTAGGACAAAGTCCTTGTTTTTTCCCTTCTGAGCATGCCCAGGGTGAGATCTCTCATTGGAGATCAGGGGTCACATGCTCAGGTACTTCAGCAGCTCCTATTGGTCTGCCAGGAAGGTCCTGTGACTACTGGTGTTCTGGAACAAGTTTCATTGGTCCTTGTTTCTGGCAGGTCCTGTAGCTGTTATTATAAAAGGGTGGCAATGCTGAGCCGCCATGCGCTAGTATCAACCATTATATGCTTTGCGCCAGTGTGGTCATGCGTGTGTGTGGTTAGGGCCCGGCTGAAATAAGCCCTAGAATACCGACTTAATCGGTGAGGAGTTTGGTATGCTAGCTGGTCAGGGTCGGTGTCCTAGATGCCCTAGATTACCGGCATAACCGGTGAGGAGTTTCATTGCCGTATTCAGGGTCTGGCGTTCAGATGCCATAGATTGCGGGTGACTCCCGCGAGGACATTAGCGCATGATCACGTTCTATGTTCGCTTAGCACTTAACTGTGTACCTGGGTGTTATGTTTCGGTAGCTGAGGAGTGCAGGCAAAAAAGGCAATACACCAGAGCAGTTGGAATCTATGAGATTGCAGTACCCTGACTAACCACAACAACTAGAGGCAGCCGTGGAGCGTTCCTACGTTGGTCCTAGACGCCTCGTCACAGCCTGAGAAACTAACTACACCTAAAGATAGATATAGGAAAGCTATCTGCCCGGAGCAGAACCCCAAAGATAATAGAAAGCCCCCAAACATGTAATGGCGGTTAGACAAGAAGAAATACTGACACAGACAGAAAATAGTATGAGCAAACGTTTTGGCCCAAACTAACTAAATAGAAAAGGATAGGAAGGGTACTTACTGCAATCCCAGAAAACCCTGAAAAGCACCAACTCTACTAATTTCAAAAACACCTGAGATCACACGACCTCTACCACCTAAATTAGTTCTCTGGTGTAACAAAATCAAAACAGCAGCCACTGAAAAAACTGGAAAAAGCAAAAGTACAAACATCAGTGGCTGAACTAAACTGAGAAGGCAAAAGCCCCCGGAGGGGACCCTGAAGGCCCCCACAGAAGTGCAGGACAAAATGCAAAAATCAAGCACAAAAACAAAAAGAAGAAAATGTCTTATCTGTTAGCAGGAGATGCAGACACGACACAGCAGGCTACAAGGGAAACAGGAATCAAGGATAGAGACCAGAACAATTGATCACCGGCAACCCTGATGGGAAGGTGACTCCCTTATATAAGACCAGTCAGTAACACCTGATTCCCAATCCTCACAATCTTCACAATCTTCACTGGACAGACCAGCACCGCTTGTAACCACCAGAGGGAGCCTCTGCTCAGAACTCATCCCAAGCCCACTCACACAGTACCCCCCCCTTGAGGAGGGGTCACCGAACCCTCATTTGAGCAACCAGGTCGGTCAGGATGAGTTCTATGGTACGCACGGATGAGTCTCCTAGCATGGATGTCCGAAGCAAACACCCAAGAATTGTCTTCCTGACCATAACCTCTCCACTTAACCAAATACTGGAGTTTCCGTCTAGAAAAACGAGAATCTAATATTTTCTCAACCACATACTCCAGATTGCCCTCAACCAAAACAGGGTCAGGAGGCACAGCAGCAGGAACCACTGGCTCAACAAACCTCTTCAACAAGGACTTGTGGAACACGTTATGGATCTTAAATGTCCCTGGAAGAAGCAAACGAAAAGAAACAGGATTAAGATTCTCCATGATCTTATAAGGTCCAATGAACCTAGGCTTAAATTTAGGAGATGCTACTCTCATAGGAATATTTTTTGAGGACAACCAGACCAAGTCCCCTACTTTAAACCGAGGACCATCAGTCCTATGCCGGTTAGCAAACCGCTAGGCCCTCTCCTGAGAGAGGGACAACCTCTCCACTACCTGGTCCCAAATCTGTTGCATACGCTCCACAACTAAGTCAACACCTGGACAGACAGAAGCCTCCGTCTGTCCTGAAGAAAATCGAGGGTGAAACCCAGAATTACAGAAAAACGGAGACATCAAAGTGGCAGAGCTAGCCCTATTATTAAGAGCAAACTCAGCCAAAGGCAAAAAAGAGACCCAGTCATCCTGATCAGCAGACACAAAGCATCTTAGATAAGTCTCCAATGTCTGGTTTGTTCTCTCAGTTTGACCATTGGTCTGAGGATGAAATGCCGAGGAGAAAGACAATTGAACACCCAGTTTAGAACAAAAAGTCCTCCAAAATCTGGAAACAAACTGGACTCCTCTGTCAGACACTATGTTCTCAGGAATGCCGTGTAAACGAACCACGTGCTGAAGGAACAACGGCACCAATTTAGAGGAGGAAGGCAACTTAGGTAATGGCACAAGATGTATCATCTTGGAAAACCTATCACAAATCACCCAGATGGCGGTCAAACTCTGAGAAACAGGAAGGTCGGAAATGAAATCCATAGAGATATGGGTCCATGGTCTCTTGGGCACAGGCAATGGCATCAACAAACCACTAGAGCGAGAGCAAGGCTTGGAGCGAGAGCAAGTCCCGCAGGACTGCACAAATTCCCTGACATCACGAGACAAGGTAGGCCACCAAAAGGACCGACTAACCAAGTCTCTGGTACCAAAAATTCCGGGATGCCCAGCCAACGCGGAACAATGAATCTCAGACATCACACTCTTTTTCCACTGGTCCGGGACAAACAATTTTCCAACAGGGCAGCGCTCGGGCCTATACTCCTGACACCCCTCCAGAGCAAGTCTCAAATTAGGTGAGATGGCGGAAAGAACTACACCCTCTTTCAAAATAACAGAAGGATCAGATAACTCAGGAGAGTCCGCAAGGAAGCTCCTCGAGAGGGCATCCGCCTTAACATTCTTAGTGCCAGGAAGAAAGGAAACCACAAAATTAAAACGTGTGAAAAACAAGGCCCACCTGGCCTGTCTAGGATTGAGTCGCTTGGCAGATTCCAGATAAACCAGATTCTTATGGTCAGTAAGGACCACCACCTGATGTTTGGCTCCCTCCAGCCAATGTCTCCACTCTTCAAAAGCCCACTTCATGGCCAATAACTCCCGATTACCCACGTCATAATTACGTTCAGTAGGAGAAAATTTTCGAGAGAAAAAGGCACAAGGGTTACTTTTAGAGGTCTCTGGATCTTTTTGGGACAAAACGGCACCTGCCCCAATTTCAGAGGCATCAACCTCCACCTGAAATGGCAGAGAAACATCAGGCTGCCGTAGAACAGGAGCAGAAGTGAATCTCTGCTTAAGTTCCTGAAATGCAGAGACTGCCTCAGGAGGCCAATTCACCACATCAGAACCCTTTTTGGTCAAATCAGTTAATGGTTTAACAATAACCGAGAAATTACCAAAAAATTTACGATAAAAATTGGCAAAACCCAAAAATCTTTGAAGAGCCTTTAATGAAGTAGGTTGGACCCAATCACAGATGGCCTGAACCTTGACCGGGTCCATTTCAATAACAGATGGGGACAAAATGAATCCCAGAAATGAGATCCTCTGTACGCCAAAAAGACACTTTGATCCCTTCACATACAGAGCATTCTCTCTCAAAATCTGGAAAACAGTTCGAACATGTTTCACATGAGAGTCCCAGTCATTAGAAAAAATCAAGATATCATCCAAATAAACAATCAGAAATTTATCCACAAAATCCCTGAAAATGTCATTCATGAAGGACTGGAAGACAGAAGGAGCATTAGTGAACCCAAAGGGCATCACAAGGTACTCAAAATGCCCCTCCGGGGTATTGAATGCCGTCTTCCATTCATCCCCGTGCTTAATGCGAATAAGGTTATATGCCCCCCTGAGGTCAAGCTTGGTAAACCAAGTAGCGTTTTTCACCCTGGAAAACAGGTCAGAAATCAAGGGTAACGGGTATTGATATTTCACAGTAATATTGTTCAAAAGACGATAATCAATACACGGCCTTAATGAACCATCCTTTTTGGCCACAAAGAAAAAACCGGCACCTAAGGGTGAAGAGGATGGTCTGATATGACCCTTCTCCAATGACTCCTTGATATAAGACCGCATAGCGTCATGTTCAGGTACAGACAAGTTAAAAAGGCGACCTTTAGGGAATTTACTACCATGCACTAATTCAATAGCGCAGTCATAGCTCCTATGGGGAGGCAAGGATGCAGATTTACTTTCGCTAAATACATCAGAAAAATCAATCAAAAAGTCAGGAACATCCTGAGCCTGGGGGGAGGCAGAAAAAACAGGAGTGTTGGTATTAACACATTGGCAGCCCCAACTGGTTACAGACACAGATTTCCAATCCAAAACAGGATTATGAGACTGTAACCAAGGGAAACCCAGTACGATAATATCATGCAGATTATACAGAACCAAAAATTTGCAGCACTCTTGATGATCAGGTTCAACCCTCATTATCACCTGAGTAGAGAACTGCGGTTTATTCTCAGCCAAAGGGGTAGAATCGATCCCCAGTAGGGGAATAGACTTCTGTAGGGGTATCAAGGGAAACCCACAACGTTTAGCAAAATCATAATCCATCAGGTTAATAGCTGCTCCAGAATCAACGAAAGCCTGAGCAGAAAATGAGGACAGAGAGCATATCAGAGTGACAGTTAATAAAAACTTAGTCTGAACACTACCCAAGACAACTGAGCGTGCAAAACGTCTTCCCCGCTTAGGGCAGACTGAAATAGCATGAGAGGCATCACCACAGTAGAAACATAACCCATTGCGCTTTCGAAACTCATGACGCTGTGCCCCAGACACCACTCTATCACACTGCATGGATTCAGAAGCAGGTTCACAAGGCAACACTATTCCACGCATACTTCTCCGCTCACGCAAACGTCTGTCAATTTGAATCGCTAATGACAGAATCATTGAGACCAGAGGGGACAGGGAATCCCACCATAACATCCTTTACATTATCTGACAGACCCTTCCAAAAAGGGCCGCCAAAGCGTCGTCATTCCACTTGGTCAGGACTGCCCACCTATGGAATCTCTGACAGTATAACTCAGCGTCATCAAGCCCCCGATTTAATGCCAACAAGGCTTTTTCAGCTTGATCAGTGACATTAGGCTCATCGTACAATAACCCCAAAGCCTGAAAAAATGCATCAACATCACTCAAAACAGGATCCCCAGGTGTCAGGGAAAAAGCCCAATCCTGAGGATCGCCGCGCAGGAGAGAGATGACAATTTGAACCTGCTGCGCTGCGTTCCCTGAGGACTTAGATTTTAAGGCAAAAAACAATTTACAATTATTTTTGAAATTCTGAAACTTAGCTCGATCCCCTAAAAACAAATCTGGCATGGGAATCCTAGGTTCCACAACAGGCAACCTAGCAAGATATGCAGCAATACTCTGAACCTCAGTGGCAAGCTGATCCACACGGCCAGACAACTGTGCAAACTCCACTGAGAGAAAAAATCCTCCCCAGCACCCAGAGATACAGAGGGAAAAAAAAAAAAAAATGCAACAAACAGAAAAATATCTCTGACAACTCTGACAACCGTTTTTTCTTTCACAAATTTTTTCCCTTCTGTGAGTACCATACAATTTTAAATTTTGGGCCGGTGATACTGTTATGTTTCGGTAGCTGAGGAGTGCAGGCAAAAAAGGCAATACACCAGAGCAGTTGGAATCTATGAGATTGCAGTACCCTGACTAACCACAACAACTAGAGGCAGCCGTGGAGCGTTCCTACGTTGGTCCTAGACGCCTCTTCACAGCCTGAGAAACTAACTACACCTAAAGATAGATATAGGAAAGCTATCTGCCCCGGAGCAGAACCCCAAAGATAATAGAAAGCCCCCAAACATGTAATGGCGGTTAGACAAGAAGAAATACTGACACAGACAGAAAATAGTATGAGCAAACGTTGGGGCCCAAACTAACTAAATAGAAAAGGATAGGAAGGGTACTTACTGCAATCCCAGAAAACCCTGAAAAGCACCAACTCTACTAATTTCAAAAACACCTGAGATCACACGACCTCTACCACCTAAATTAGTTCTCTGGTGTAACAAAATCAAAACAGCAGCCACTGAAAAAACTGGAAAAAGCAAAAGTACAAACATCAGTGGCTGAACTAAACTGAGAGGGCAAAAGCCCCCGGAGGGGACCCTGAAGGCCCCCACAGAAGTGCAGGACAAAATGCAAAAATCAAGCACAAAAACAAAAAGAAGAAAATGTCTTATCTGTTAGCAGGAGATGCAGACACGACACAGCAGGCTACAAGGGAAACAGGAATCAAGGATAGAGACCACAACAATTGATCACCGGCAACCCTGATGGAAGGTGACTCCCTTATATAAGACCAGTCAGTAACACCTGATTCCCAATCCTCACAATCTTCACAATCTTCACTGGACAGACCAGCACCGCTTGTAACCACCAGAGGGAGCCTCTGCTCAGAACTCATCCCAAGCCCACTCACAACACCTGGGTGCCTGACAGGACACAGAACTTTTTCTCTGCGGCTCTGTGACGTAACAGGGTTCGCTTTCAACGCTAGACAGCGCCCTAGCGTGCTTATTTTGCGACTCAGTTGTGTTAAGTGAGTTCGCACACATCGCCATATAGCGCTGTGGCACTCCTTCTAGCCGCTCTGTGAAATAACAGAGTTCGCACATATTGCCACAGCGCATTGCGGTGTTTATTTTGGCTACTCTGCGGGATAACAGAGTTCGCGTCTTGCGCCATTTTACTAGCAGCAGGTTCGGCCTGCACGGTGGACTGCGGGCTGCAAACGCACCTCTCTACCTCATATATTTGGTGCGTTCCGCAGACCCTAACAATTTAACTTTTTAGTCACAAAAATGATCTTTTACAAACAATTTTTTTTTTATTTTAACAAGGGTAAAGGGAGAAAATGGACAGAAAAAGTTGTTGTGCAATTTCTCCTGAGTATGCTAATACCCCATATGTGGGGGAAAACCACTGTCTGGGTGAGCGGCAGGGCTCGGAAGGGAAGGAGCGCGGTTTGACTTTTTCAAACCAAAATTGGCTGGAATTGAGATTGGACACCATGTCGCGTTTGGAGAGCTCCTGATGTGCCTAAATAGTGGAAACGCCCCACAAGTGACACCATTTTGGAAACTAGACCCCCCTAAGGAACTTATCTAGATCTGTTGTGAGCACTTTGAACCCCAAGTGTTTCACTAAAGTTTATAATGCCCGGATGTGAAAAAAAAAATCCATAAAAATGATTTTTTAGTCCCCAATTTTTGATTTTTCCCAAAGAATTTGGACCCCAAAAGTTGTCCAATTTGTCCTGAGTACGCTGATATCCCATATGTGGGGGGAAAATACTGTTTGGGCGCAGGGCAGGGCTCGGAAAGGAAGTAATGACGTTATGGAATGCAGACTTTGATGGGTATCATGTTTGCAGAGCCCCTGATGTGCCTAAACAGTTGAAACCATCCACAAGTGACCCCATTTTGGAAACTAGACCCCCTAAGGAACTTATCTAGATCTGTGGTGAGCACTTTGAACCCCCAAGTGCTTCACACAAGTTTATAATGCCCAGACATGAAAATAAAAAAATCATATTTTTTCCACAAACATGATCTTTTAGTCTCCAGTTTTTTATTTTCCCAAGGGTAACAGGAGAAATTGGACCCCAAAAGTTGTTGTTTAATTTTTTCCTGAGTACGCTGATACCCTATATGTGGGAGAAAACTACTGTATGGGCACACGTCGGGGCTCGGAAGGGAAGTAGTGACGTTTTGCATTGCAGACTTTGATGGAATAGTCTGCAGGCATCATGTCGTGTTTGGAGAGCACCTGATGTGCCTAAACAGTGGAAACCCCCCACAAGTGACCCCATTTTGGAAACTAGACCCCCAAAGGAACTTATCTAGATGTGTGGGGAGAACTTTGAACCCCCAAGTGCTTCACAGAAGTTTATAACATAGAGCAATAAAAATAAAAAATCATATTTTTTCCCACAAAAATGATATTTTCGCCCCCAATTTTTTATTTTCACAAGGTAACAGAAGAAATTGGACACCGAGAGTTATTGTGCAATTTGTCCTAAGTACGTTGGTACCTCATATGTGGGGGTAAACTACTGTTTGGGTGCATGGCAGAGCTCAGAAGGGAAAGAGCACCGCTTGACTTTTTCAACGCCGAATTGGCTGGAATTGAGATCAAACGCCATGTCATGTTTGGAGATCCCCTGATGTGCCTAAACAGTGTAAACCTCCCAATTCAAACTCCAACCCTAAGCCCAATAATAAATAACACGGCACTCAAAGAGAAGAAGGGAAATTTGGTGCACAAGTCGGGTTTCCAGCCCAAAATACAATGGCAATACAATTTCCTGAGACCACAGCTTCTGGCACCAGTGCTAATCCTTTGCTAATTTGTGAGCCCATATGCGCTTTTATTCTGCCCTGTGCCCAGCGCTACTCAGCTTTCCCATTGAGGTGTCATTCAAAATAGATGCCATCCTGTCCTTTAGCAAAACCTCTGCTCAGCTTTGTTTGAATCTGTTCTGATGAAGGTCCTTATTGTGGGGCTGAAAACGTTCAACAACAGCATTATATCTATTTTGTTTGGATGCCAAAAAAAAGAAATCACAGCAATTTATTTTCTCTTTTTTCTACATTGAGTGCCGAGTTATAATTCTCATTCCAACCCTAACCCCAACACACCCCTAACCCTAATCCCAACCCTAACCCTAACCCTAACCACAAACCTAACCCTAACCCACCCCTAACCCTAATCCCAACCCTAACCCTAATCCTAACTTTAACCCCAACTCTAACCCTAACTTTAGCCCCAACCCTAACCCTAACGGGAAAATGGAAATAAATACATTTTTTTTATTTTATTATTTTTACCTAACTAAGGGGGTGATAAAGGGGGTTTGATAAACTATTTATAGCGGGTTTTTATTATTGGCAGCTGTCACACGCTAAAAGACGCTTTTTATTGCAAAAAAATTGTTTTTGCATCATCACATTTTGAGAGCTATAATTTTTTCTTATTTTGGCCCACAAAGTCATGTGAGGTCTTATTTTTTGCGGGACGAGTTGACGTTTTTATTGGTATCATTTTCGGGCACATGACATTTTTTGATCGCTTTTTATTACAATTTTTGGGAGGCAGAATGAACAAAAACCAGCAATTCATGAATTTGTTTTGGTGGTGGCGTTTATACCGTTCAGCTTATGGTAAAATTGATAAAGCAGTTTTATTCTTCGGGTCAGTACGATTATGGCGATACCTCATTTATATAATTTTTTTTATGTTTTGGCGCTTTTATACAATAAAAACAATGATATATAAAAAATAATTATTTTGCATCGGTTTATTCTGTAAGCTATAACTTTTTATTTTTTCGCTGATGATGCTGTATGGCGGCTCGTTGTTTGTGGGACAAGATCACGTTTTCAGCGGTGCCATGTTTATATCCGTCTTTTTGATCACGTGTTATTCCACTTTTTGTTCAGAGGTATGTGATAAATCATTGATTTTTTGCCTTTTTTTTAAGGGGTTCACTAAAGGGGTTAACTAGTGGGACAGGTTTATAGGGCGTGTCGTTACGGATGCGGCGATACTAAATATGTGTACTTTTATTGTTTTTTTTTATTTACATGAAGAAATGATTTTATTGGGGAATATTTTTTTTTCTTTATTTAGGAAATTTTTTTTTACATATGTCATTTTTATTTTTTTACTTTTTTACTTTGTCCCAGGGTGGGACATCACTGTATAATATCAGATCGCTGGTCTGAAACTGTGCACAGCACTCTGTCAGACCAGCGATCTGTCAAGCACTGCAGCAGGCTTTCTCAGCGCCTGCTCTCAGCCGCCTCCCTGCAGGACCCGGAAGTACCCCGTGGCCATCTTGGATCCGGATTCCTGCAGGGAGGAAGCCCTCGGAACAACACGGTCACATCGCGTTGTTCTGAGGGTCTCAGGGAAGCAAACAGGGAGCCCTCTCCCTGCGCGATGCTTCCTTGTACTGCCCGAACACTGCGATCATGTTTGATCGCAGTGTCCTGGGGTTAATGTGCCGGGAGTGGTCAATGACCATTTCTGGCACACAGTGCCAGGTGTCAGCTGTGATAATCAGTTGACACCCGGCTGCGATCAGCTACACTCCCCCCGGGAGCGCGGCTGATCGCATATGCCGTACTATTCCGTCCATGGGAATTAAGTCCCAGGGCACATGGATGGAGTAGTACTCAGATGGAAGAAAGGGGTTAAAATTAACTGCATATATATATATATATATATATATATATATTTATAGAGCATGTTTCATTACTTATAATATTCTGTGTAAGGCTGAAACCTGAAGACTTGTGTGGAGCATAGTAATGCATTGATGTTCCAAAATGTCCAAGTGCAGACCCAAAAATCAACATCAGTCTACCAAATACACACTTACAGAAACCAAGAGAAGGGCAACACAATAAAAAATTAGAATATATAGAGATTGAGAGTAGAAACTTGACTATTGCACAATGTGAAAAGTTTTTAAAAAATTGCCCAGGGGGTCTGTAGCATACAAGCTGAAAGACATTGTGATGGGGACCTCACAATACATTTTCTAGTTATTACAATAGCCCCCGGAAGAAGCTGGTGGCGAAACGCGCGTCGGGGTGAGGGGACACCTGAGCATACCTCCGTTAGTTTAAGTTTACAGGTAAAAACTTGTTACATGTCTTCACAATAGCTGAATACCAGGCAGACTGTACAGCCATAATGATGCAAATGTTACTAGCAAGATCTTTCATTGAGCAGCATTACTGATGTAAGCTTTAATTAGCTGGATTTTTCATTTAGCCTCTGGTTGTTTGAGCCATGAAGGGATTTATTGTGATTATTAGAGTTGAGCGAAACAGGTCGGTCAGATTCAAAAATCACCGACTTTCGCCAGGGCGAAACCCGACCATAGCGTGAAGTCGGCCATGCGGTCGTCGACCCGAGCGCCAAAGTCGGTTTTCCTGTAATGCTTGCAGGTGCCTTTTCTCATCCAATGAGTAAGGACGCACACTGTGGGCAACGAGATGACATAGGCAGCGGCCACCACCATCTCATAGAAGGGCATTGCAGTGATTGGCTTGCTTTGTGTGGCGTCACAGTGGCTATAAAAGCCATGACCGCCGACCGCCATTTTACTTCAGCCGATCTTAGCGTAGGGAGAGGTTGCTGCCGCTGTTTCTCAGTAGGGAGAGAGTTAGGCAGGAAAGAAAAGTGATTCTGTGCTTGTGCTGATAGCAATTGTGCTGTACAGTTAGTGTGCAGTGACAGGGGAGGATTTTCTTGTGTGCAGAAGCGGTGGTTAATAGGCTGCCTGCTATCTGTATTGCTGTGTGTACACTGCTGTGCAGACTGCTTTTTACACAGCACAAATAATTTTATTCTTTTTTTCTGCACAGTTACTGAGTGTTCATTTTTTCCCACACCGTATAGAGCTGTATGCTCCTCACACACTACCGTGTACCAGCTGGTATCACGGACAAATACATGCTGACTATCTGTGTGTGACTCCAGAAATATATACAGAGATTTACAATTACCCCTAGACTGTATACAG
Organism: Oophaga sylvatica; assembly: GCA_033576555.1. Taxonomy (NCBI): domain Eukaryota; kingdom Metazoa; phylum Chordata; class Amphibia; order Anura; family Dendrobatidae; genus Oophaga; species Oophaga sylvatica. Next base: position 53,113 of record JARQOD010002998.1, read on the forward strand.
CTGTATGCTTGTGATACAGTACCCTTTTTCTACATTTTATATTCTGGTCTAATCCATACTGAGACTGTGAGCATCTGTGTGTTACTTCGGCAATATATACAAAGATTTAAAATTACCCCAACACTGTATACAGCTGTACGCTTCAGATACAGTACCCTTTTTCTGCTTTTTATATTCTGGTCTAATCCATACTGAGTGAGCATCTGTATGTTACTCCGGCAATATATACGAAGATTTAAAATTACCCCAACACTGTATACAGCTGTACACTTCAGAAACAGTGCCTTTTTCTGCTTTTTATATTGTGGTCCAATCCATACTGAGCCTGTGAGCGTCTGTGTGCTACTCCGGAAATCTATATGGAGATTTACAATTTACCCCAAACTATATACACCTGTTTTCTTCAGATACAGTACCCTTTTTCAGCTTTTTATATTGTGGTCTAATCCATACTGAGCCTTTGAGCGTCTGTGTGTTACTCCGGAAATCTATACGGAGAATAACAATTTACCCCTAAACTATGTACACCTGTTATCTTCAGATACAGTACCCTTTTTCAGCTTTTTATATTGTGGTCTAATCCATACTGAGCCTGTGAGCGTCTGTGTGTTACTCCGGGAATCTATAGGGAGATTTACAATTTACCCCTAAACTATATACACCTGTTATCTTCAGATACAGTACCCTTTTTCAGCTTTTTATATTCTGGTCTATTCCATACTGAGCCTGTGAGCATCTGTGTGTTACTCAGGAAATATATACGGAGATTTACAATTTACCCCTATACTATATACACCTGTCATCTTCAGATAGAGTACCCTTTTTCTGCTTTTTATATTCTGGTCTAATCCATACTGAGGGTGTGAGCATCTGTGTGTTACTCCGGAAATATATATGGAGATTTACAATTACCCCTAGACTGTATACAGCTGTACGCTTGTGATACAGTACCCTTTTTCAGCTTTTTATATTCTTGTCTAATCCATACTGAGCCTGTGAGCGTCTGTGTGTTACTCCGGAAATACGAATTTACCCCTATACTGTATACACCTGGTATCTTCTGATACAGTGCCTTTATTTGCTTTTTATATTCTGGTCTAATCCATACTGAGTGAGTGTCTGTGTGTTACTCCGACAATATATACGGAGATGTACAATTACCCCTAGACTTAATACAGCTGTACGCTTGTGATACAGTACCCTTTTTCTGCTTTTTATATTCTGGTCAAATCCATACTGAGTGGGCATCTGTGTGTTACTCTCGAAATATATACGGAGATTTAAATTTTCCCCTTCACCGTATACAGCTGTACGCTTCTGATACAGTAGCATATATCTGCTGGTATTTTTGGTACATTTTCCCAAACATGAGGAATTATAGTGGAAGAGGCCGCAGACGTGGGCGGGGGGGCCAGCTGGTATTGATGGTGGTGGTGGTGCATCTGCTGGCAGTGCCAAAAGCACCTAAGGCAGAAGGTGTTGAGCCTGCATCATGGTCTGGCTCAAGAAGGCCTGGAAGGCTCCCTTTTCTGGGAGTAGGTAAACCACTTTTAAAGCTGGAGCAACAGGAACAGGTTTTGGCTTACATTGCCAAAACAGCCTCCAGCTCTATCGCCTCCTCTTCTGAAGTTTCAAAAAATGCAAGCACTGAGTCGTCAGTGCAGGCTCCTGGTAAGGAACAACACCTTTCCTTGTGTGATTCACCCCCAACAAAAGTGAAGGATGCGGCAGGCCACACTTCAGATTACTCCATGGAGCTCTTTTTACATACCATGCCTGGGTTATCAAGTCAAATCCTGAATTCCCCAGTCCAAGATGAATCTGACATGGAGTGCACTGATGCACAGCCACTGCTAGATGATTCTGCTGGTACATTGACCCAGAGCACTACATTGCCCTCGCAGTCTACTGAGCCAGAATCTGACCCTGATGAAACTCAGGTGCCTCTTCCCGCATACTATACCACCTTACATGCCTACACGGTGACACAGAGGAAGGTGCAGATCAAATTGAAGAGGAGGTGATGGATGACTCAGTTGTTGACTCGGATTGGCATCCATTGGGGGTAGAGGGTGCCGCTGGCAATAGCTCAGCAGGCATCAACATCACAGCAGCGGTTATCTGGCAGGCCCGAAGCTGTCCAAAAACGTGTTAAAAAAACAAAAGGAGTTGCAGGACAGCTTGGCCAGATGCTCCAATTAGCACAGCGTGCAAGCCCTGAAAATTTATACCATAGTAGGAAGAGTGCAGTGTGGCACTTTTTTGACCAAAATCTTATTGATGAGGCAAAGGTTATCTGTAAGAAGTGTGGGAGGACCTTTAGCCAAGGAAAAATCTCCGAAATTTGAATACCAGTTGCATGCTTAGACATTTAATCACCATGCACTTGCAAGCGTGGACGGTCTACAAAACCTCAGGTAGCACATGTGCACCTGCTCCGACCGAAGGTAGCCAGCAACGCTCCATCGCTTCCCCCACTATAAGCCCATCGGTTAGCACACCACCAGCAAGAAATGGTGAGGTGTCGTCGCAAGGTAAAAGCAGTCAGGAAATCACAATGTTTTTGCAACGAAAGACTGAATCTAGACCATCACCACCACCACCATCACCAACTCCCTCTCAGTCCGTTATGTCCACCGCTAGTTCCACCATATGCAGCTCTCAAGTCCAGCTCACCCTAGCAGACACTCTGAGTAGGACAAGAAAGTACTCATCCTCTCATCCGCGTACACTGGCTTTGAACGCCTACATTGCCAAACTGATCTCATTAGAGATGATGCCCTTCTATTTGGTTGAAAGCTCAGCGTTCCAAGAGCTCATGGCCTACGCTGTCCCACGCTATGACCTAAACAGTCGGCACTTCTTTTCTAGAAAAGCCATCCCTGCCCTCCACCTGCATGTGAAAGACTGCATTGTCCGTGCACTCAAACAATCAGTGAGTGGAAAGGTGCACCTCACAACAGATGCATGGGCCAGTAGGCATGGCCAGGGCCGTTACGTGTCCATCACTGTGCACTGGGTTAATGTGGTGAATGCAGGCTCCACAGGGGACAGCGGCGGTGGGACAGTGCTGCCTAGCCCATGGTATAGGATACAGTTGGCTGTAGGCTTCGACCCTCCTCCTCCTCCTCCAGAAGCGAAAGTTCATCGACAGAGCGCAGTCGAATGAGCACTCCATCCGCAGCTGCCAGTGTTGCACACGAGGTGTCCCACTATTGAACAGCTAGTGGTAAGCGTCAGCAGGCTGTTTTAAAGATGATGTCTTTGGGCGACAACAGACACACCGTGGAGGTACTGGCCAACTACTTGCAGCGAGAAGCTGAGTCATGGCTGGGTAGTCTACATCTGGAGCCAGGCAAGGTAGTCAGTGATAACGGCTGTAATTTTGTGGCAGCCATAGCCCTGGCAAAACTCAGACACATACCTTGCCTGGCTCACACCTTGAACCTGGTGGTGCAGTGCTTCCTAAATAATTATCCAGAGTTACCAGCCCTGCTCCATAAGGTGCGAAGACTGTGCTCGCACATCCGTCGCTCGCCCGTAGACTCCAGTCGTATTCAGAGGCTGCAGCGATAGCTCCACCTCCCCAAGCACCACCTAATCATAGACGTTGCAACAAGTTGGAACTCCACCATGCACATGGTTGAGAGGCTGTGCGAACAGAGGCAGGCTGTAATGCATTTGTGGAGGGATACACGGGCAGGCAGTTTGAGTTGTCGGGTGTGCAGTGGTCAAAGCTGAAAGACCTCTGTAAAGTCTTTCAGTGTTTTGAGGAATGCACAAGGCTGGTAAGCACAGATGACGCCATCATAAGCATGAGCATCCCACTTATGTGTGTGCTCATGCAAACTTTGACGCACATTAAGGATCAGGCGTCTACAGCGGAGGTGGAAGAGGAGGAGGGAAGCCTTGATGACAGTCAGCCATTGTCTGCTCAGGGAACTGTCCTGGATGAGGTAGAGGAAGAGGAAGGAGGAGGATGAGGGGGATGATTATTTTGGGGAGGAGGATGCTTCTCAAGGGGCAAGCGAAAATGTTGGCTTGCCAAGGTCAGGTACAGGGTTTAGGCGTGACTGGAGGGATGTGGATTTGGCAGAAAGTGCTCCTCCACCCCCCACTGTCAGTGCATCATTGACACCGGGAACATTAGCCCACATGTGTGATTATGCCTTGCGGATCCTAAAAAGGGACCCCCGCATTGCCAAAATTATGAAGGATGATGACTACTGGTTGGCCAGCATCCTCGATCCACGCTATAAAGGCAAATTACAGAACATCATGCCACAGGAAAAGCCAAGAGCTAATATTGGCGAACAAACAAGCAACTCTTGTAAACCGTTTGTTAGAGGCATTCCCAGCACACAGCAGCGGTGCAGGTTCTACCATGAGCCGTACTGGGCCAAATGGAAGAGGTGTTCGTGGTGCACACAGCCGAAGTGGCACTGGAGACAGGGGTTTCATGACCATGTTGTGGACTGATTTCTCGAGGACCGCTCACACGACTGTTAATACTGAATCGATTGCAACAGACAGGAGACAGCAGTTGTCAACTATGGTTCAAAATTACCTCTCCTCCCCTATCGATGTTCTCCTTCACAGTTCATTCCCCTTTGACTACTGGGCCTGTAAACTGGACACCTGGCCTGAATTGGCACAATATGCCTTACAAGAGCTCACTTGCCCTGCTGGTAGTGTGCTATCAGAAAGAGTGTTCAGTGCTGCTGGATCAATCCTGACAGAAAGAAGGAGCCAGCTTAGACCCAAAATTTAATGATCTCACCTTCATTAAAATGAACAATGCCTGTGTTTCAAAGTATTTTGTACCACCTTCCCTGATGACACATAGGTTGCCAGCAAAATGGCTCGCTTTGTCCTCCTCTTCCTCCAACCTCTCCAATTCCTCCATTTGCAGCTGCTGAACCTCCAGCCTACACCTCAACATATGCCAGTTTTTGCACCTCCCTAACTGGGCTGTCCCCCCCCCCAGGGCCGACGTCACCACCTGGCTCACCCGGGCAAGTTCAGGTGCCCTGAGCAGGTGGGGGGGCCCATTCGTGGGCAACCGCACTGGCACAGGGCCCCTAATAGTATGCCGGTGTCTCTCACGGTGGGGGGCCCACTCGCCGTCAAAGACACCCTGGCGTACTATGAGGGGCCCTGTGCCAGTGCCGTCGCCCATGAATGGGCCCCCCCGCTTGCGCAGGGCCCTAGCACTTGCAATACTTACCTCTCCCTGCTCCACCGCTGTGACATCTTCCTCGTTTCCTGACAGTTACATTCAGGTCAGAGAGCGCGATAATGTCATGTCTGTGTGGCCTCTGCCTGAACAGTCACAGTGCAGAGAGCTGGAAGATGGCGACGCTGAGGAGTCCATAGTAGAGCATTGCCCAGCCAGGAGAGATATTTAATTTTTTGGGGTAAATCAAGTTTATTTATGTATTTATACACATCAATCATTAATAAAAGGAAGAGAAAAGAACATACCTCTTATACTATCACATGCAAAAAAAAAATTATATAGCAACTATAACTTTTCCCCAGAAAGTCATACATATAGAACAAATGTTGGATGAGCGCCTGAGGTGTTTGCTCATGTAGGCAATTAACATCAGTATTACTTTGTTTATAAATTTTAACGAAGAAGGTACTTAGACTAAGACTCTAGGTCTGCAAAAGAAAAGAAGATAGAGAAGAAACAAGGGGGAAAGAAGGGAAAAGAAAAAAAAAAGAAAAAAAAGAAAATGGGGAGGGGGAAGTATTTTAAGGAGTGGGGTAGGAAATGTGGCTCCATACAGTAGGTAAACTCATATGACCCATCATCTATGGGTCTATCAACCAAGAGTCCAATTCCGATGATTCTCTAAACATAACCCAGGGGGCCCAAGTGTTATATACCTTTCCTGTGGTACCATTCAGTTGTCCTATCAGCTGTTCCATTCTATATATGTCGTTGAGTTCCATCACCAAATCAGAACGCAAGGGAAACTTTTCCTGTTTCCAAAATCTAGTAATCACTTTCCTTGTAGCAGTGAGAATATGTCTAAGAAGACCTTTCTTAAATCTAGAAATCGAGGAGCTACACAAGGACAGCATGGCCACCTCCAATGTGGGTGTAATTTTGGTTATAGACAGCTTGTTGCAGAAATCAAAGGATGCTAACCAGAGTTTCTATATGAGTGGGCAGTGCCACCAAATGTGTACAAATGAACCTCTATCTTTTAAGCATCTCCAGCACGTATCCGGTGTTGTTGGATAAATTACGTTTAAATCTGGTGGGCATCTGTACCACCTCGACAAGATTTTGTAGCTCCTCTCCTGTGATGTCGAACAGAGCGATGACCTGAATGTGAATAAGCGAATCTTTATTCTTTATTCAACTGATAAGGGTCTACCCAAATCAATCTCCCATTTTGAAAAAAATGCTGGGAAATCTCTTGATGGGGTCTGCCCTTCTTTGAAGGTTTTGTAAAATAAAGAGATAGTGTGATCTATAGAGTTTGTTAATAAACAAAGAGTCTCAAACGGACATAATATTCAGTATGGATCGGAATGTTTGGCTAATTTAATAATAAACCTCTTAATTTGTTCATAAAAGAACATGCACCTGTTGGCGGCTCCTTGTCCTGAAAAATGTCCTGGAGAGACCACATTCCTGTCCTTGTAAGATAATCATGGACTATGGGGCATGAAGCTCTATTTTTATGTAGATAAGTGCCTCTTTTTAATCCTGCAGGAAAGGATAGATTGTCATATATAGGAGTTAGGGGGCCAGGAGACGAAGAGACTCCCAGCTCTCGAACTCCCTCCTTTGATAAATGATATCATGTTTTTGGTGAGGAAGGGTAAAGGTATATCCCGTACTTCCGTCGGGGACCAAATAACTATACAGGAGTCACGTGCCTTAAGATCATTTTCTAATGTAACCCATTTTTTTGATTTTTATTATGAAACAGCTCTAAAATTCATGTACCAATTGCTGCTTGACTATACATAGCAAAATCAGGCAGACCTATTCCCCCTTCTTGCTTCGATCTACTTCACAAAAAGTATGAAATACGTGCTCGTTTTGTGACCAAATTAAACGAGTAATCGCTTTTTTAAGAAGTGAGAAAAAGGAGGCAGGTAAATACAAGGGGAGTGTTTGGAAATAATATAGGAGACTGGGTAATAGATCCATTTTAATAGCGCTCACTCTTCCAAACCAAGATAAAGGTAGTTTATGCCATTTTTCAAGGTCGAACTCAGCTTTATGTAAAGCTGTCTTAAGGTTTGCTTCATAAAGATTAGATACTTTGGCTGTGATTTTTATTCCTAGATAGGTAAGAGAATCTGAACACCACTTAAAGGGAAATGAAGCTGCCAAACTCTCCATCTCACTAGGTTGGATTGAGATATTGAGAATCTCCGATTTGTGGCTATTAATTTTGAAATTGCTCAGACGACCAAATCTATGTAATTCTGAGATAATATTTGGGAGACTTATAGTTGGGGAAGAGACATACAATAGGACATCATTTGCAAAAAGCGCCACTTTGTGCTCTTCTTATTGGGCTTTTATGCCTCTAATGGAGGGATTATTCCGTATCGTGGTTGCTAGATGTTCCATAGTGAGTATATAAAGCAAGGGTGAAAGAGGACAGCCTTGCCTCGTGCCGTTCCTAATTAAAAATGTGTTTGAAAGTGTGCCATTCATTTTAACTTGAGCACTGGGAGATGAGTACAGGGCAGAAATTCAACGGAGCATACTTTCTTTTAAGCCAATTACTTCTAATGTTTGAAATATAAAATCCCAGTGCACCCTGTCGAAAGCCTTTTCTGCGTCAATCGACAGAATGCACATGGGTTCCTCTTTCTTGACCGCCCCATCAATCAAAGAAATAGTTCGGATGGTGGTATTTCATTTTTTTAATTGTTTGGAGCAATATATGGGGAGCATTATACTGTACACTGGAGAATTATATATGGGGCCTATCATACACTTGAGCATCATAGATAGGGCCCATTGGAAACTGTAGCATTATACAGTACAGACCAAAAGTTTGTACACACCTTCTCACTCAAAGATTTTTCTGCATTTTCATGACTATGAAAATTGTACATTCACACAGAAGGTAACAAGACTATGAATTAACACATGTGGAATTATATACTTAACAAAAAAGTGTGAAACAACTGAAAATACACTGTGTTCAGAATTATTAGGCAAATGAGTATTTTGATCACATCATCCTTTTTATACATGTTGTCCTACTCCAAGCTGTATAGGCTTAAAAGCCAACTGCCAATTATGTAAATCAGGTGATTTGAATCTCTGTAATGAGGAGGGGTGTGGTCTAATGTCATCAACACCCTATATAATGTGTGCTTAATTATTAGGCAACTTCCTTTCCTTTGGCAAAATGGGTCAGAAGAGAGATTTGACGGACTCTGAAAAGTCCAAAATTGTGAGATGTCTTGCAGAGGGATGCAGCAATCTTGAAATTGCCAAACTTTTGAAGCGTGATCACCGAGCAATCAAGCGTTTCATGGCAAATAGCCAACAGGGTCGCAAGAAGCGTGTTGATAAAAAAAGGCGCAAAATAATTGCCCATGAATTGAGGAAAATCAAGCGTGAAGCTGCCAAGGTGCCATTTGCCACCAGTTTTGCCATATTTCAGAGCTGCAACGTTACTGGAGTATTAAAAATCACAAAGTGCGCCATACTTGGGGACATGGCCAAGGTAAGGAAGGCTGAAAAACGACCACCTTTGAACAAGAAACATAAGATAAAACGTCAAGACTGGGCCAAGAAATATGTTTAGACAGATTTTTCTAAGATTTTATGGACTGATGAAATGAGAGTGACTCTTGATGGGCCAGATGTATGGGCCCGAGGTTGGATCAGTAAAGGGCAGAGAGCTGCACTCCGACTCAGACGCCAGCAAGGTGGAGGTGGGGTACTGGTATGGGCTGGTATCATCAAAGATGAACTTGTGGGACCTTTTCGGGTTGAGGATGGAGTGAAGCTCAACTCCCAGACCTACTGCCAGTTTCTGGAAGACACCTTTTTCAAGCAGTGGTACAGGAAGAAGTCGGTATCGTTCAAGAAAAACATGATTTTCATGCAGGACAATGCTCCATCACATGCATCCAAATACTCCACAGCGTGACTGGCCAGTAAAGGTCTAAAAGAAGAAAAAATAATGATATGACCCCTTGTTCACCTGATCTGAACCCCATAGAGAACCTGTGGTCCCTCATAAAATGTGAGATCTACAGGGAGGGAAAACCTTACACCTCTCGGAACAGTGTCTGGGAGGCTATGGTGGTTGCTGCACGCAATATTGATCGTAAACAGATCAACCAACTGACAGAATCTATGGATGGAAGGCCTTTGAGTGTCATCGTAAAGAAAGGTGGCTATATTGGTCACGGATTTTTTTGTTTTTGTTTTTGAATGTCAGAAATGTTTATTTCTAAATTTTGTGTTGTTATATTGGTTTACCTGGTGAAAATAAACAAGTGAGATGGGTATATATTTGGCTTTTATTAGTCGCCTAATAATTCTGCACAGTAATAGTTACCTGCACAAACAGATATCCTCCTAAGACAGCCAAATCTAAAAAAAAATCCCACTCCAACTTCCAAAATATTAAGCTTTGATATTTATGAGTCTTTTGGGTTGATTGAGAACATAGTTGTTGTTCAATAATAAAAAAGAATCCTCTCAAATACAACTTGCCTAATAATTCTGCACACAGTGTATGTCTTATATTCTAGGTTCTTCAAAGTAGCCACCTTTTGCTTTGATTACTCCTTTGCACACTCTTGGCATGACCGCATATGGTGAGTGCGGTTCTTCTTGTATAACAATTTAGCCTCTACCACCCCAAAAAGTAAATAACCCCTCAATAAAGACGCGACACTTACTTATTTTGGATAATTTTGGCCACAGCGGCCATTTTATTAACAAAATAACATATAACAATAATCCAAAATACCATTCGGTATATAAAATTATGAGGAGGGGTTCTTGGAGCTAAAAAATCTGGCACAACATTGGCAACCGGCCATAAAAACAAACACCATTTTACCCTCAGCCGTACACCCCAGCTCGAGGGCACCGTACCTCCCGTTCAGGGAGGACTAACCACCAAGGCTCCCGGAGTAAGAACCCCGTCCAGAGCCCACAAAACCAATGCCAGATCAACCCCCACATAATTTAAAGTCCCTGGAATTTTCTTAGAAATTCCTTCCCCCGACCAATCGTCACCAACTCCAAGAACCCCACCCCCGCCAACTGCCACTGTGACGATACAATTAATATGTAAGTATAACTCATGCCACACTGATTCCCCTGGCCTGCTCCTACATAACTACATTACACAGCCCACCTTGTGTTCAAGCCACAATTTTCTGCTGCGCTCTCCCCCTTTTTTTTAATTTTTTTATATATATATATATGTATATATATATATATATACACATACATATATACAGACATACACCTCTATAAATATCTGTCCATTCCTGAACAATACATCACAGAAAAACAACTCCTCATGTGATTAATCCACCAAGGGAGGGAGGGTGGGTCTGTCTTCCTGCGCTTCCAAAACTGCAATGGTGCCTTTTCCCGCACTTTTTTCCCCATAAATCAGTCACACCTCCCACTCCCCCGCCCCAACTCACTCCCCCCTCCCCTGCTACTCAACTGAAAAAGCCCCCACCACCAAGTTCAGTCATGTGGAGGGCCTCCACTAGCTGTGCCCTATTCCGGCCCCTTCTTGACCGCATATGGTGAGTGCGGTTCTTCTTGTAGAACAATTTAGCCTCTACCACCCCCAAAAAGTAAATAACCCCTCAATAAAGACGCGACACTTACTTATTTTGGATAATTTTGGCCACAGCGGCCATTTTATTAACAAAATAACATATAACAATAATCCAAAATACCATTCGGTATATAAAATTATGAGGGGGGGTTCTTGGAGCTAAAAAATCTGGCATAACATTGGCAACCGGCCATAAAAACAAACACCATTTTACCCTCAGCCGTACACCCCAGCTCGAGGGCACCGTACCTCCCGTTCAGGGAGGACTAACCACCAAGGCTCCCGGAGTAAGAACCCCATCCAGAGCCCACAAAACCAATGCCAGATCAACCCCCACATAATTTAAAGTCCCTGGAATTTTCTTAGAAATTCCTTCCCCCGACCAATCGTCACCAACTCCAAGAACCCCACCCCCGCCAACCACGAACAGCCCTGACCACCTCAGGCTCGAGAGTGCCCCAACGACACCAAAGCTCGTTCAATCCCCTCCTGAATCGCCAACGCCCACAAATCAATACCTATCGCATTAAGATGGACTCCATCCTCCAACCAAAAATTACCAACCCCAGATTCCAACTCAAAATGCCTCACACCCGCGCCCCCATTCCGTGACACAAAACTAGCCACTGCTCTATTAAGTTTTACCCTGGCCCTATTAAGTCCCTTCAAGGACCTGGCCTGCCTCCATCTTTTCCTTGGAACGATATCTGACCATATTATGAAAACCCCCGGAAAAGACGTCCACAACCTCAGCAAGTCGAAACGAATATCCCTAATTAACTCACGAACCGGTCGAACACCCAGATCATTCCCACCCGCATGAATTACCAAAATGTCCAGAGACTTATCTAAACGCGAAGCCCTGGAAAATTCAGGCAACAAACGGCTCCATGACATCCCCCTAAAACCCAACCACCTAATTACCACCTGATCTCGCATGAAACCGAGCTGACGACCATCCGGCCTCGCGTCCGCCCGCAACGCCCCCCAGTGTACAAACAAGTGTCCAAGGATCCATGCCAGCCGAGGGACGCCACCTGAAACACATATCATAAGAAACATATAGAGGAAAAGAAAACAATACGAAAAAGGTAAACATCACCCCATAAAACAACCTCATTAACGACGAACATAAGTTAAATAACGATTGGAGCTCCACCTACCAATTCGCCGAATTGCATCCTCGCCCAAACCCAAACCATCCGCTTCCGAGGCGGCCCCAATCCTGAAGGAGTGTGATCCAAATCTTCCTGGCTAAAGGCCCAACTCCCGCAATCCCTTTTTTAACACAGCCACAAACTGAAAACGGGACAAAAACGCCCCATCCGAATGACACAACAACGGGCCTGACCTGCCGTGCCACAACCGCCAATAATTCTCCAAGCACCTCTGTGGGCACATTAATGACCCCTCCACACTCCCCAAAACGACATGCCTGCCCCTTCCCAACTGATCGGTTTTTGAATGCCTTATCCAAAATGCAATGCCCCCTGCCCAGAATTCGACATCACAAGCCATCAACCCTCCACCCCTAATTTTGCTAAAAGAGACTAACTCCCCTAATCGCAATGCTCCAAAAAATGCCAGAGAATAAGCTAACCTAAACAAGCCAGTTCAAAAACCGAGCCGCAAATACCCTGCAAAATGTTGCCTAAATCCCCCAACACCCTAAACGATATAGGTCTCCTCGTATCCAAAACCCTATTCCCTCTCCTAAATCCCCGCAAAGCCTGCCTAACCATAAACTGCTTTGTCACATCCGACACTCCTTGCAACTTAAAACCGAACGCCAAACCCACCATAAATTTGCTCACTTTGGTCGCTGACCACCCAACCTCGGCGGCCCTTCCCACCAGAAACAGCACCGCCAATATCCGCTCTTCCTCAGACTCAATACCTCCCCAACACGACACCCAGCTTTGCCATACTTGCCACGAGGACTCATACGACGACCATGTCTGTCTCGTCACCGATTCCCGAATCAAGACTCCTGCTCTTCCAAAATCACCTGCCACAGATGCGAAGGGCATTCCACACCGGATGCCTCCGCTCCTGGCGCCAGCTCCCGGAAACGTTCCCACTGAAAACGAGACAAAGCGTCAGCGATCGGATTTTGAATCCCTGGCACATGAACTGCAGAAATCCAAGCGTTCAATTCAAGACAGCGAAGAACCAAAACCCGAACCAATTTGATTACCGGAGGGGAGGAGGCTGTAAGGCTGTTAATAACAGAAACAACGCTCATGTTGTCACAATGAAACCTCACCCTCTGATTAGCAAACGTGCCACCCCAAATCGAGACAGCCACGACAATCGGAAACAATTCAAGCAATGTTAAATTTTTTGTCAAACCTAAAGCCTTCCACGCTTTTGGCCACGCTTCTGCACTTCATCTACCCCTACAATAGGCTCCGTAACCAGCACTACCCGCCGCGTCCGTGTAAATCTCACAATCAAAATTACTCAGCACCTCACCTTGCATTAGCAAGCGACCATTATAATTACATAAAAAATCACTCCAGACCGCTAAATCTTCCCTATGTTCTTTGCCCAGCCGGACAAAATGATGTGCAGCCTTCAATCCTGCAGTAGCCAGCGACAACCTGCGGCAAAAAATCCTACCCATGGGCATAATCCTGCACGCAAAGTTTAATCTGCCCAGCAGCGACTGCAGTTCATTCAATGTTACTTTCTTCCTTTGTTTCATCCTCTCAACCTCCTGCTTGAGCAGCAAAAGCTTATCCTCCGGTAAGCGGCACTCCATCCTCTCAGAATCGATCACAATGCCCAAAAAACTTTTGACAGTGCAAGGGCCTTCCATTTTATCCCTCGCCAAAGGCACGCCAAAATGCTCAGACACCCAAAACATGACCGACAACGCATTCACACACAACCGCGAATCTGGGGGCCCAATCAACAAAAAATCATCGAGGTAGTGGATGACTGACTGCACTCCGGCCACATCCCTCACCACCCATTCTAAGAATGTGCTGAAAGTCTCAAACAATGAACATGAAATCGCGCACCCCATCGGTAAACATCTATCTAAGTAATAACACCCCTCCCAAAAACAACCCAGCAACGGAATACTGATAGGATCACAGGCAACAACCGAAAAGCGGACTCGATGTCAGTTTTCGCCAGCAACACTCCCGCTCCGTAACTCCTCACCCAATGCACCGCCGTATCAAAAGACGTATAAACCACCGAACACAAATCCCGGTCAATACCGTCATTCACCGACAAACCCTTCGGATACGACAAATGCTGTATCAAACGAAACTTGTGAGGCTCTTTTTTGGCACAACACCTAACAGTGAAATAACTACATCCAAACACAGCAAACTCTGGAACGGGCCTGCCATCCTGCCCAACTCGACTTCTTTTGCCAATTTCGCACTAACAACCTCCGAGTGCAACATTGCCGAACGCAAATTCTTAACCGAAAAAGGAACCGAATGACTAGGAGGTGGAATCTTAAAACCATCCTCAAAACCCTGCAACAACATCTGCGCCTTATCCCGAGCCGGGTACCTACTTAGAAAGGGGGCCATCTCTTGAAGCTTCACCGGGCTCACTCCCTTGACCGGAACCCACATAGGGTTTTCCCTTCCCTTTCTTGAAACACTTTGACAAACCATGCAAGGTACCGTTACAATGGGAGCACACGTGCTTAAACTTGCAAGTACTCCCATATTTGCACTGTCCGTCGTTAAATTGCCAACAAGTGCCCGCTTTTTCCTTCCCAGCTTGGGTCCCCAGAGTACTGCTCCCATGTCCGGACTGCTGGCTACCGCCACCTCCCGCCCCGTGAAAGGACTGACCATACCTGGCAGGAGCCATAAACTTCAACCACAACCCTATGTCTTTCTGATCCCATTTTATCTCTGGCCGAACCGCTTTACGTTGCCTAAATTGCTCATCATACCTCAGCCACGTTTGCCCTCCATATGTTCGATGCGCTTCACCTATGGCGTCCAAATAGCAAAAGAGGCCAGAACAATTCTCTGGAGACTTCTCGCCTATCACACTCGCGAGTATCGCAAAAGCCTGTAACCAGTTTACAAAAGTCTGTGGAATCAGCCTCCACCTACGCTTCTCCTCTTCCTCCTTCTTACTGTCCTCCTTCCTGCCCTTATCCAAATTAAACTTCTCCAACGGCAGAAGCGAGAATATTTCCACATACTCATCCTGCCAGATCTTTTCTTTTCCCTCCTTCTTTAAATGCGCCCCAAGGGGCCCCTCAAAACAAACATAAACTTCCCCTTTTGCTCTATCGTCCAGCTTAACTGAATCCCCTTTTTCGGCCTCAGTCTGCACCGAGACAGACACCCCCGGACCTACAAACTCTGGATCACCCGACGGCCGCAACAACTCACTCCCGACCTGGCAACCGAATCCCCGCCCCGGCACCCATGCCCCCAATGGAGAACCTGCATACGCACCCCCTGGGCCCACTTCAAACCTCTTCAAAAATTGTGACATACTGCTTACTAAATCACGCAAGCCCGCCGCTTCTATGCCGACCTGCCCCACCACAACTCTCTCATCCGAACTATCCGGCTGATTACCACTAACCACCAAACTATTTGCCCCTGTGGGCAACAAACGCGACAAAGAGCCATACTCACATAGCTGCGCGGGTGCTGTGTCCCCGCCAGCCGAAAATCCAGAATCCAGACGCTCACCCCCTCCGTGATCTTCACCACCGGACACCGACTCTTCAGCTCCACCATCGCGCACATGGCCCTCGCCCCTGGCCTCCACATCACCAGGGGGGACCGACGCGTTAGGAGCACGAAGCCTTGACCTGGACCGAATACCGGGCCCGGGCCGCCTGGACCGGCCCGCTGCACCCGCTGCTTCGCTGCCAGGCAGCTCTCTACCGCTGCCCGCCGATCCTCTGCCGTGACCCTGAGGTGCTGGGCCAGGCAGGACCTCGTCAAAAAGCTCCCGCCCGCCCGCTGTATCCGCTGCACTGGCACGCACCCTAGCAGGCACCCTATTGCTACGGTCCCTCAGGATACCTGCCGCATGATCTGGCCCCCGATCTGCTGCCCCATCTGACGATCCAACCGCCATCCTTACTAGTGTCCGGAGAGATCTGCGGCATGTTCTGCCTTCGTTGCGGCCCTCAGGAGCTACACTGCTGCTACAGCTCGCCTGCAACAGACCCTCTCCCCTTCTGGCCTGCACTTCCGGTTGCGTGGTCTGTCTTCGGCGTCCTGCGCCAGCAGGCCGGCTGGGTGGATTCCCGCCGGACCGAGCACCGGAGGAGGCCGTACCGCTGTGCCCTGCGACCGCGGGGTCCCCGGAGGGGCTCCGTATCCTGCGCCTGCTGCGCGTCATCACCTCTGGAGAGAGCCGCTCCGGAGGCCTTGTCCTCCTGCCCCTCTGACTGGTCCCGGGCTCTCCTGCAGCTCCAATGAGCGAAGCCAGCTGCTCCTCCAGCCATCCACCTCTTCTGGATCTGGCCAACTCCCTCAGCCTCGTCAGCATGCAATCCACGGACTCCATCTGGTAAGCCTGCACAAGCGATGCCTTAACTGGGTCTGTCTTCCTGCGCTTCCAAAACTGCAATGGTGCCTTTTCCCGCACTTTTTTCCCCATAAATCAGTCACACCTCCCACTCCCCCGCCCCAACTCACTCCCCCCCCTCCCCCTGCTACTCAACTGAAAAAGCCTCCACCACCAAGTGCAGTCATGTGGAGGGCCTCCACTAGCTTTGCCCTATTCCGGCCCCTTCTTTCTCTTGATGAGCTTCAAGAGGCAGTCACCGGAAATGGTTTTCACTTCACAGGTGTGCCCTGTCAGGTTCAATAAGTGGGATTTCTGGCCTTATAAGTGAGGTTGGGACCATCAGTTGTGTTGTGCAGAAGTCTGGTGGATACACAGCTGATAGTCCTACTGAATAGACTGTTAGAATGTGTATTATGGCAAGAAAAAGCAGCTAAGTAAAGAAAAACGAGTGGCCATCACTACTTTAAGAAATGAAGGTCAGTCAGTCCGAAAAATTGGGAAAACTTTGAAAGTGTCCCAAGTGCAGTTGCAAAAACCATCAAGCGCTACAAAGAAACTGGCTCACATGAGGACCGCCCCAGGAAAGGAAGACCAAGAGTCAGCACTGCTTCTGAGGATGTTTATCCGAGTCACCAGCCTCAGAAATC
>JARQOD010002999.1:0-70075 GCA_033576555.1 Oophaga sylvatica
TTTCCCACAAAAATTATCTTTTAGTCACTAATTTTTTATTTTCCCAAGGGTAACAGGAGAAATTGGACCACAAAAGTTGTTGTCCAATTTGTCCTGAGTACGCGGATACCCCATATGTGGGGGAGAACCACTGTTCGGGCGCACGGCAGAGCTCGGAATGGAAGGAGCACCATTTGACTTTTTCCAACCAAAATTGGCTGGAATTGAGATTGGACGCCATGTTGCATTTGGAGAGCCCCTGATGTGCCTAAACAGTGGAAACCCCCAACAAATGACCCCATTTGGGAAACTAGACCCCCTAAGGAACTTATCTAGATTTTTGGTGAGCAATTTGAACCCCCAAGTGCTTCACACAAGTTTATAACGTAGAGCCGTAAAATTAAAAAAATCATATTTTTTCCACAAAAATGATCTTTTCACCCCAATTTTTTATTTTCCCAAGGGTAACAAGACTCCAAAAGTTATTGTGCAATTTGTCCTGAGTGCGCTGATACCCCATATGTGGGAGTAAACCACTGTTTGGGTGCATGGCAGAGTTTGGAAGGGAAGGAGCGCCGTTTGACTTTTTCAACGCAGAATTGACTGGACGGCATGTCGTGTTTGGAGAGCTCTTGATCTGCCTAAACAGTGGAAACCCCCACAAATGACACCATTTTGGAAACTAGACCCCTCAAGGAACTTATCTAGATGTGTGGTGAGAACTTTGAACCCCCAGGTGTTTCACTAAAGTTTATAACGTACAGCCGTAAAATAAAATTTTTATTTTTTTTTTACAAAAATGATTTTTTTGCCCCCAATATTTTATTTTCACAAGGGTAACAGGAGAAATTGGACCCCAAAAGTTGTTGTCCAATTTGTCCTGAGTACGCTAATACCCAATATGTGGGAGAAAACTACTGTATGGGCACACGTCGGGGCTCGGAAGGGAAGTAGTGACGTTTTGGATTGCAGACTTTAATGGAATGGTCTGGGGGCGTCATGTCGCATTTGAAGAGCCCCTGATGCACCTAAACAGTGGAAACCCCCCACAAGTGACCCCATTTTGGCAAATAGACCCCACAAGGAACTTATCTAGATGTGTGGTGAGCACTTTGAACCCCGAAGTGCTTCACAGAAATTTATAACGTACAGCCGTAAAAATAAAAAATCCTTTTTTTTTTTACAAAAATGATTTTTTCGCCCCCAATATTTTATTTTCACAAGGGTAACAGGAGTAATTGGACCCCAAAATGTGTTGTCCAATTTGTCCTGAGTACGCTGATACCCAATATGTGGGAGAAAACTACTGTATGGGCGCACGTCAGGGCTCGGAAGGGAAGTAGTGACGTTTTGGATTGCAGACTTTGATGGAATGGTCTGGGGGCGTCATGTCGCATTTGGAGATACCCTGATGCGCCTAAACAGTGGAAATCACCAACAAGTGACCCCATTTTGGAAAATAGACCCCACAAGGAACTTATCTAGATGTGTGGTGAGTGCTATGAAGCCCCAAGTGCTTCACAGAAGTTTATAATGTACAGCCGTAAAAACAAAAAAATCATTTTTTTTTTTTTTTACAAAAATGATATTTTCGCCCCCAGTTTTTTATTTTCCCAAGTGTAACAGAAGAAATAGGACACATTGCACAATAACTCTTGGGGTCTAGAGTACGCTGATACCCCATATGTGGGGGTAAACTACTGTTTGGGCGCATGGCAGAGCTCAGAAGTGAAGGAGCACCGTTTGACTTTTTCAACGCAGAATTGGCTGGAATTGAGATCAGACGCCATGTCACATTTGGATAGCCCCTGATGTGCCTAAACAGCAGAAACCCCCCAATTCTAACTCCAACCCTAACCCCAACACACCCCTAACCACAAAGCTAACCCTAACACACCCCTAATCCCAACCCTAATCCTAACTTTAGCGCCATCCCTAACCCTAACTTTAGCCGCAACCCTAACCCTAATGGGAAAATGGAAATAAATACATTTTTTTTATTTTATTATTTTTCCCTAACTAAGGGGGTGATAAAGGGGGGTTTGATTTACTATTTATAGAGGGTTTTTATGATTGGCAGCTGTCACGCTAAAAGACGCTTTTTATTGCAAAAAATACTTTTTTGCATCTCCACATTTTGAGAGCTATAATTTTTGCATATTTTGGCCCACTGAGTCATGTGAGGTCTTATTTTTTGCAGTACGAGTTGACGTTTTTATTGGTACCATTTTTGAGCACGTGACATTTTTTGATCGCTTTTTATATCGATTTTTGGGAGGTTAGAAAGACAAAAATCAGCAATTCAAGAATTTCTTTTGGGGGGGCGTTTATACCGTTCCATGTGTGGTAAAATTGATAAAGCAGTTTTATTCTTCGGGTCAGTACGATTACGGTGATACCTCATTTATATCATTTTTTTGTGTTTTGGCGCTTTTATAGAATAAAAACAATTTTATATAAAAAATAATTATTTTTGCATCGCTTTATTCTGCGAGCTATAACTTTTTTATTGTTTCGCTGATGATGCTGTATGACGACTCGTTTTTTGCGGGACAAGATGACGTTTTCAGCAGTACCACGTTTATTTATATCCGTCTTTTTGATCGCGTGTTATTCCACTTTTTGTTCGGCGGTATGATGATAAAGCATTGATTTTTTGCTTTGTTTTTTCTTTTTTTTTTTTTTTTTTTTTAGGGGTTCACTAAAGGGGTTAACTAGTGGGACAGTTTTATAGGGGGGGTCGTTACGGACGCGGCGATACCAAATATGTGTACTTTTATTGTTTTGTTTTTTTTTATTTACAGGAAGAAATGAATTTATTGGGGAATATTTTTTTTTTATTTATTTTGGAATTTTTTTTAAAACATGTTTATTTTTATTTTTTTAACTTTTTTTACTTTGTCCCAGGGTGGGACATCACTGTATTTTAGCAGATCGCTGGTGTGACAGTGTGCACAGCACTCTGTCACACCAGCGATCGCACAGGCATAGCTGCAGGCTTCTCAGTGCCTGCTCTTAGCAGGCACTGAGGAAGCCGCCTCCCTCCAGGACCCCGGCGCCATCTTGGATCCGGGTCCTGGGAGGGAGGAAGCCCTCAGAACAGCGCGATCACATCGCGCTGGTCTGAGGGTCTCAGGGGGGGCGCGCAGGGAGGGGGCTCCCCTGTGCCCCCGGTACATCGCGATCATGTTTGATCGCGGTGTGCCAGGGGTTAATGTGCCGGGAGCGGTCCGTGACCACTCCTGACACACAGTCACGGGTGTCAGCTGTGATAATCAGCTGACACCCGGCGGTGATTAGCTGCGCTCCCCCCGAGAGCGCAGCTGAAAGCCTATGACGTACTATCCCGTCCATGGTCAGATTGGCACGGGTTTCATGGACGGGATAGTACGTCTGATGTCAGAGAGGGGTTAAAAAATAACATTTCCCACATGTCTACTTTACATCAGCACAATTTTGGAAACATATTTTTTTCGTCAGGAAGTTATAAGGGTTAAAATTTGACCAATGATTTCTCATTTTTACAACAACATTTACAAAACCATTTTTTTAGGGACCACCTAAAAATACCCAAAAGTGACACCATTCTAAAAACTGCACCTCTCAAGGTGCTCAAAACCACATTCAAGCAGTTTGTTAATCCTTCAGGTGCTTCACAGGAATGAATGGAATTTGGAAGGAAAAAATAAACATTTACTTTTCTTTCACAAAAATTTTCCTTTAAACCTATTTTTTTTTTACTTTCTCAAGGGTAACAGGAGAAATTGCTGCATACAATTTGTTGTGCAATTTCTCCTGAGCTCGCTGATACCCCATATGTGGGAGAATACAACTGTTTGGGCACACGGCAGAGCTTGGAAGGGAAGGAGCGCCATATTGGAGAGCAGATTTTGCTGGAATTGCTTGTGGGAGACATGTCACATTGTCAGAGCCCCTGAGGTGCCAGAACAGCATAAGCCCCCAAAAGTGACTGCATTTTACAAAATACTTCCCTGACTGAATTCTTCTAGTGGTGCAGTGAGCATACTGACCCCACAGCTGTTCCATAGAAAATTATACCATTGGCCAGTGAAGAAAAAATCATTACATTTTTACCACTAAAATGTTGTTTTAACCCCAGATTTTACATTGGAAAATAGGTAGATAGGTAAATGGTCACTACACCCATAGATGAATTCACAGAGGGGTGTCATTTCCAATCCCCACAGGGGTGTCATTTCCAAAATGGGGTCACTTCAGGGGGATTCTGCTGTTATGGCTCTTTGGAGAGCCGCCAAATGCAGAACAGAATCCCCTAAAGTGACCCCATTTTGGAAATGACACCCCTGTGGGGATTGGAAATGACACCCCTCTGGGAATTCATCTATGGATATAGTGACCATTTTCACTACATGGATGATTTCCAGAAACACGCAGTGGAAGTTTAAGAGCAAAAATTGCAAAATTGTCATTGTAGTGCCCAATATATTGTGCCCAGCTTGTGTCTCTGGAGACAGCCCCGGCAATGATGGCATTGTGGGTAATAATAGCGGGTATCATGCCTCATTCCTCTCTGGGAACATACACGACATCTTCTCTGGGGTTCTTTCTTGTTTCAGTTACTGGGATGAGTGCAATAAAATGTCGCTCAGTGAGTCTTCTGACATCTTCAGATTCTAAAGGATTGGCGGGGACAAAATTTTCAAAAAAAACATTTTCAATGACCTTTTCCTGATAATCAAGGAAAATATCTGCATTTCTGGCTTTTTTGTATAACACAGAAGAATTATATGTGGCCACCTGAAACAAATAAATGACTAACTTCTACCATATATATTTTTTTCTTGATACCTAGTATGGCTGTAGAACCTTATGTGAGGTCCACACCCCCCATATATTTGTTGTAGTCAATGACAGACACAGGTTTTGGAGTAGTGGATCCCTGTTGGTCTGCAGTGGCGCTTGTGGCATCTGTATTATGTTAGGTAGCTGAGGAGAAATAGCAAAAACGGTAATACTCCAGAGAGGCTGGAACCTATTGGATTGCAGTAACCTGAACTAACCACACAACTAGAGGTAGCCGTGGAGCGTTTCTACGTTGATCCTAGACGCCTCGTCACAGCCTGAGAGATAACTACACCTAAAGGCAGAAAGATGAAAGCTATCTGCCCCAGAGCAGATCCCCAAAGAAAATAGGAAGCCCCCAAACATGTAATGGCGGTTAGACAAGAAGAAAGCACGGACACAGACAGAAAATAGAATGAGCAAACGCTGAGGCCCAATCTGTCTGGACAGAAAAGTACAGGAAAGAATTCTGACTGCAATCCAAAAAAACCCTAAAAAATACCAACACTTCTGATTGCCAAAAAACCTGAGATCACACGATCTCAACCACCTAAATCAGATCTCTGGTGTAACAAAACCAAGCCGCAGCCACTGAAAAAACAGGAAAAAGCAAAAGAACAAATAACAGTGGCTACAGATAAACTGAGATGAGCACAGGCACCAGGAGGGGACCTGGCTGAACTCCAAAAGTGCAGAAAACTATGCAAAAAGCAAGCACAAAAAGAAAAGCAAAAATATCTTATCTGAAAGCAGCAGACGCAGGCCAGACACCAGCAAACTTCCAAATGAACCAGGAACCACAATTGAGACAAGAACAATTGATCACCGGCAACTTTCATGGGAGGGAACCTCCCTTACATCAGTCCAGTCAGTGATCCCAGATTGCCATTCCTCGCTGGAAGGTTCAGTACTGTCTGTAACCACCAGAGGGAGCCTCTGCTCAGAAACCATCTCTAGCACATTCACAACACATCTGTGTGGATCGAGCTCAGGATAATATTATCTTTTTTATCCTTATACTTAAGGGCAAGCAGCTCTCCATTGCGTAAAGCCCCTGACTGCCCCTTTCGGAAATTTTTGTTGACCAATGTTTGTGAAAACCCCTGAGGCTTTTTGTGAATGGTCCCACAAACCCCTATGTTATGTTCAACCACACTTTTAAATAGGGGTATGCTGGTGTAGTACTTTTCAACATACGGATTATAGCCTTTGTGTAAAAATTGAGTTATCAGCTCCCAAACGATTTTTCCAGGTGTCCACAGATAAGTAGGGTATCCTGGTGGGTTTAGTTGGCTATCTTTCCCCTCATAAATGTGAAAAGCTGATGTGTATCCGGTTGAAATCTCGCACATTTTATAGCGCTTTATTCCGAACCTTGCCCTCTTAGAAGGAATAAATTGGTTGAAGTGCAGTCTTCCTTTGAATTTTAGAAGGGACTCATCAATGGAAATGTTTTCTGTTAGGGTGTAGAGCTTTAAAAACTTTTCTTTCAAGTCTTCAATGATGAGTCTGATTTTGAATAGTCTGTCATGTTCTGGGGCATTTCTGGGCAGGCATTGACTATTGTCGTTAAAATGCCAAAATCTCATGAGCATTTCATAACGAGTCCTAGGAAGATCGGTAGAAAACATTGGGGTGGCTTGAACAGGGAGGTTGGACCAATAGGACCAAATGCTCGTTTTTTTTAACAAGCCCCATAGCGAATGTAAGTCCAAAAATGTTTTCTTTTCTAGGACATTAGTTGGTGTCCATAAATTTGACCTAGCATAGGATCGTGGATTCTGGCTGATGAATTGGGACGCATATAAATTTGTTTGTAGGACAATATGCTCTAGCAAGCTATCTGTCAGAAACAAATTAAAAAAATTAATTGGTCCAAAATTTTCCACCTCCACATTTATACCAGGAATGGCATTAAAATTAGGGATGAATGGAGAAGCTGAATCTGAAGCCTCCCATCTGGGAAATGCTACATCAAGAGACAAAGCCCCTTGGACATTGGTGGGCGTCAATTCACGAGCACTAGGGACAGCGCTAGTACTGGGCATTGTTCCCCGAGTTGGAGACATTTCTCCAGAAGCGCTATTTGTCCTTCTTGTTGTACTGGTCCTTGTGTGTGAGGATGGACCAGAATCACTGCTCATTTCTGAGCGATCACTGTCGCTGCTACTAAAGCCCTCGAAATCCACATCTCCATCTGACACTGCACTTTCTTCACTATCAGAACATAAAAGTGCATAAGCCTCCTCTGCACTATAATACTGACGGGACATTTTATTCATTTTTATTTTTTTTCCCGGAAATAGAAAACTCTGACATAACTGACTGATGTGACCAAATAATTGGGGAGACAAATCAGAAAAGCCTAATTCTTTAGCCTAACCCTAACTTTAGAATAAACCCTAACACTAACCCTAACTATAGCACTAACCCTAACTATAGCACTAACCCTAACTATAACACTAACCCTAACTATAGCACTAACCCTAACTATAACACTAACCCTAACTATAGCACTAACCCTAACTATAGCACTAACCCTAACTATAACACTAACCCTAACTATAACACTAACCCTAACTATAGCACTAACCCTAACTATAACACTAACCCTAACTATAGCACTAACCCTAACTATAACACTAACCCTAACTATAACACTAACCCTAACTATAGCACTAACCCTAACTATAGCACTAACCCTAACTATAGCACTAACCCTAACTATAACACTTACCCTAACTATATCACTAACCCTAACTATAACACTTACCCTAACTATAGCACTAACCCTAACTATAGTAACCCTAACTATAGCATGACCCTAACTATAGCACTGACCCTACTATAGCACTGACCCTAACTATAGCACTAACCCTAACTATAACACTAACCCTAACTATAGCACTAACCTAACTATAGCACTAACCCTAACTATAGCACTAACCCTAACTATAGCACTAACCCTAACTATAGCACTAACCCTAACTATAACATACCTAACATAGCACTAACCTAACTATAGCACTACCCTAACTATAGCACTACCCTAACTATAGCGCTAACCCTAACTATAAGCTAACCTAACTATAGCGCTAACCTCTATAGCACTACCCTAACTATAGCACTAACCCTAACTATAACACTAACCCTAACTATAGCACTAACCCTAACTATAGCACTAACCCTAACTATAGCACTAACCCTAACTATAGCACTAACCCTAACTATAGCACTAACCTAACTATAACACTAACCCTAACTAAATAGCCTAACTATAGCACTAACCCTAACTATAGCACTAACCCTAACTATAGCACTAACCCTAACTATAGCACTGACCCTAACTATAGCACTGACCCTAACTATAGCACTGACCCTAACTATAGCACTAACCCTAACTATAACACTAACCCTAACTATAGCACTAACCCTAACTATAGCACTAACCCTAACTATAGCACTAACCCTAACTATAGCACTACCCTAACTATAGCACTAACCCTAACTATAACACTAGCCCTAACTATAGCACTAGCCCTAACTATAGCATAGCCAACTATAGCACTGCCCTAACTATAGCGCTAACCTAACTAACGCTAACCTAACTATAGCGCTAACCCTACTATAGCACTAGCCCTAACTATAGCACTAACCCTAACTATACACTAACCCTAACTATAGCACTACCCTAACTATAACACTAACCCTAACTATAGCAAACCTAACATACACTATACTAACTATAGCACTAACCCTAACTATAGCACTAACCTACTATACACTAGCCCAACTATAGCACTAGCCTAACTATAGCACTAGCCCTAACTATAGCACTAGCCCTAACTATAGCGCTAACCCTAACTATAACGCTAACCCTAACTATAGCGCTAACCCTCTCTATAGCACTAGCCCTAACTATAGCACTAACCCTAACTATAACACTAACCCTAACTATAGCACTACCCCTAACTATAACACTAACCCTAACTATAGCACTAACCCTAACTATAACACTAACCCTAACTATAACACTAACCCTAACTATAGCACTAACCCTAACTATAGCACTAACCCTAACTATAACACTAACCCTAACTATAGCACTAACCCTAACTATAGCCCTAGCCCTAACTATAACACTAACCCTAACTATAGCACTAACCCTAACTATAGCACTAACCCTAACTATAGCACTAACCCTAACTATAACACTAACCCTAACTATAGCACTAACCCTAACTATAGCCCTAGCCCTAACTATAACACTAACCCTAACTATAACACTAACCCTAACTATAGCACTAACCCTAACTATAACACTAACCCTAACTATGGCACTAACCCTAACTATGGCACTAACCCTAACTATAGCACTAACCTTACTATAGCACTAACCCTAACTATAGCACTACCCTAACTATAGCACTAACCCTAACTATAGCACTAACCCTAACTATAGCACTAACCCTAACTATGGCACTAACCCTAACTATAACACTAACCTTAACTATAGCACTAACCCTAACTATAGCACTAACCCTAACTATAGCACTAACCCTAACTATAGCACTAACCCTAACTATAGCACTAACCCTACTATAGCACTAACCCTAACTATAGCACTAACCCTAACTATACACTAACCCTAACTATGGCACTAACCCTAACTATAACACTAATCCTAACTATAGCACTAACCCTAACTATAGCACTACACCTAACCTGCCTTATCTGTTTTCTTACTTTATAACAGGATCGGTGATGACACAGCTGTTGGCAGCAGCACTTGTGACACTTTCTCCTCTAATCTCTCACTGACAGGAGATCTGAGGAGAAACAGCGTTTATGAGGCAGATTGCCGGGAAAGTTTGTTGCTACAGCAGACTTTCCTAGTGATTTGTCTCATTGGCTGGTGTGACGCTGACATCATCAGGACCTAAACCAATCAGATCTCGATGAGATCGGGTGTCACAGGAAGCGTTGTGCGCCGGAATCCCCTCATTATAAGGTACGTGGGGGTCCTGATGAGCACAAAACCGCTGACCGTAGACAAACGTCGGAGCTGCACAAAGCCCTGCTAGCGCTGACGTTTATCTACCATTGATGGTCATGAAGCGGTTAAGTTAAGGGAACCATCATTTCTGTCCAGGCCTATTTCATGAGTCTTATTTTTTTTAATTCTGTGGAAGCATGGCTGAAAAGCAATGTCTGACTTTCATCTGTTCATTTTCATAGATTTTTGATTTATTACTACTTTTGTCAGATTCAAATTATTTCTGTCACCATTGTGGGTTTTTCTGTCATTAAACGAAAGGTACCAACAATTTACACCACTTTCCGGAAATTAACACGCAGTGGATGTTGGAGAGTGAAAATTACACATTTGCCATTTTCTTACCCAGCACATAGTGCCCAGATTGTGCTCCAGGAGACACACACCGCAAATTAAGTGGATTCTTCTCACTATAATATTGCTAAATACAGGGATCCTAAATGTTGTTTGATCTCACTGCAAGACTCAGACGTGAGAGCGGATTTTACTGGATTGGTTTATAGAAACTCTGTTGCTTTTCAACAGCCTTTGAGCCACTAGTAGTGCGGGAACCTCTGTTTTTCCATTGACAGATGATGGACCTGAGTGGGGACTTGTTTTTTGTGAGATGAGAATTGGTATTATTTTCACCTACATAACATTGATTGGTTTCTTTTTATTCGATATTTGGGAGGCAGAATGAATAAACAGCTGAACACCACACACTACTGGCTCATCCAACAAGGTTTTCTATTAGACTGTGAACTGTCATTGTCTTGGTAAATAATTACAGTTTTTACATAGCTTGCCATTTTTATGGACAGTTTAAGTAGAAATATTCAAAAAAGTACAACTCAAAAATATTTTATTAAAAAAAATGTTTTTTTATCTTAGCAGATGACTGTACCAGGAGATCAGAGGGACAGCTGACATCTTCAATTTCTAAATCTGACGATCTTGAGATCTTACAAGATACAACTGAAGTGAATGCCATTACTCCAGATATACCATCATCCATTCACAGCAAAGATCTGTCATCTGATCCTATGAAACAGGTCCTATCTTCTGATTCATTACTGACTACTAAGGAAAATCAAAGTCACGAAAGAGGCATTAAAAAACAAACTGCTCCTAAAGCAAAGAAGCCATTTTCATGTTCAGAATGTGGGAAATGTTTTACATGGAAATCAAATTTTGTTAGACACCAGAGAACTCACACAGGGGAGAAACCTTTTTCATGTTCAGAATGTGGGAAATGTTTTAACCAGAAATCAGATTTGGTTAGACACCAGAGAACTCACACAGGGGAGAAGCCTTTTTCATGTTCACAATGTGGGAAATGTTTTAACCAGAAATCAGATTTGGTTAATCACCATAGAACCCACACAGGGGAGAAGCCTTTTTTATGTTCAGAATGTGGGAAATGTTTTAACCAGAAATCAGATTTGGTTAATCACCATAGAACCCACACAGGGGAGAAGCCTTTTTTATGTTTAGAATGTGGGAAATGTTTTAGCCAGAAAGGGACTCTTGTTACACACCAAATAACTCACGCAGGAGAGAAGCCTTTTTCCTGTTCAGAATGTGGGAAATGTTTTAACCAGAAATCAGATTTGGTTAATCACCAGAGAACCCACACAGGGGAGAAGCCTTTTTCATGTTCAGAATGTGGGAAATGTTTTACAAAGAAATCATATTTGCTTAAACACCAGAGAACTCACACAGGGGAGAAGCCTTTTTCCTGTTCAGAATGTGGGAAATGTTTTAACCAGAAAGGGAATCTTGTTACACACCAAATAACTCACACAGGGGAGAAGCCTTTTTTATGTTCAGAATGTGGGAAATGTTTTAACCATAAAGGGAATCTTGTTAAGCACCAAATAACTCACACAGGGGAGAAGCCTTTTTCATGTTGAGAATGGAAAATAATTTAACCGGAAAGAGCTTCTTGTTAGACATCAGAGCAGTCACACAGAGGAGAAGCCTTTTTCATTTTCTTAATGTGGGAAATATTTTATTCGGAAATCAGGTGTTAATAAACATCAGAGATGTCACATGGGGGAGAAGCCTTTTTAATGTTCATAATGTTGGAATAGTTTTAACCAAAATTGCATCTTCTTAAATGTGTTGTCTCTTGTCATTCCTCATGTTTGCTGACAAAAGGATAAAACTAAACTTTATTAATTCCAAATGTAAAACTATACCCATAATTCACCCCCTGAAGGTTAGTCAGTAGGTGACTAATAGAAAAAACATGTACCCCACAGTTCAGTATATAGGGTGAGGTGACGTATACTCACTCTCCAAGCCTCTCATTTCTACGGGTTTCATCGTCCTCACCAAA
Source organism: Oophaga sylvatica (assembly GCA_033576555.1). NCBI lineage: Eukaryota > Metazoa > Chordata > Amphibia > Anura > Dendrobatidae > Oophaga > Oophaga sylvatica. Next base: position 12,183 of record JARQOD010002999.1, read on the forward strand.
GGCGACTCATCAGGAGACTATTTAATATTGACCTATATTCAAGAGAGACTAGACAAAAAAAAGCTAAAATCATGTATCATGTTATCCGAAACAGAAAACTAGCCACATATTGGCAGATCCCAGACCTCAAACTATATACTTCATAAGTTTATAAGCCTCTCCAGTGTCAGGAATTGATAGTGTGTGAAAATACAGTATAATTCTTGTTTTCTCCTATAAGGACTGCCCTAGTTTGGTATTGTGACCGCTGTTAATTAGTAGTGCAGACAAATTGTCCTAGACTAAACTCCGTTTTCAGACGGCCCAATATGTACCACTCAGGGAAAACTTACCTGCTCCAAAGATCATTAGCAGCTTCTCACTAATGGCCATGCTGCGGTCTGTCAGGGAATGAGTGCAATATCGCTATAAAGACTAGCGATATGTGCAACCATAATGTCTGGAAGATCTGTGCCATTATTTGTGTAAATCAAGTTTATTGAATTAAGTTGAATATACAATTCAAGTTCGATTATTATTGATAAACAAAAATATAACTTGACCAGAAGCATATACTGTATATATATTAATGATACTAAGAAGTTAATCGTTAATATAAATTATTTTGACAATAAAATCAATAAGAGATCATTGAAATAACTGCAACAATGTTACTATGCTTATTCCCGAATAAAGAAATACTCAAAGTGAAATTTCAAGGGAGGAAGAGAGAGAGGATGTTAAGGAGAGAGGAGGGGAGGAAAGTTATGTGGGATAGGGGACGAGGAATACTAATCTTTCTGCCAGGCAGACCCATAACTCTCAAGAGAGGACAAAGGACCGGATCTAATAATAACCTATCATTTGCTCCATTTTGCAGATGTCATTGAGTTCTGCTACAATTTCAGAACGTGAAGATTTCTCTTGTTTCCAAAGTCTAGGAATCAGATTCCTTGTGGCAGTGAGAAAATGTCTGAGGAGATTCTTCTTAAACTTTGAGATCGATATGTCACTTAGAGATAATAAAGCTACTTCCATTGTGGGTCTGATCTCAGAAATGGATAATTTATTGTATAGTTCAAAGATCGCTAACCACAATTTCTTTATAGGCGGGCAGTCCCACCAAATGTGTGTGTATGTGCCTTCTTCTCTTAAACATCTCCAGCAAGTATCTGGAGTCGTCAGAAACATAGAATGGATAGTAGAAAGGCATCTGATAAAATCTTATAGCTCTTCTCCTGCGACGTCGAGCATAATGACGACCTGAACCTAAATAAAAGGATCTTTGCTCTGTCCTCGGTTGATAGAGATTTCCCCAAGTCGAACTCCCACTTTGAGAAGAATGCTGGGAAGTCGTGTAAAGGGGTTTGTCCTCTTGAAAGAGTCTGTACAGCAGAGAAATAGTGTGGCCCGGAGGGTTCATCGATATGAAAAGAGCTTCAAAGGGAGTCAGTGATCTGCATAGGTTGGTTTGTTTAGCTATTTTGATTATAAAACTTTTTAATTGTTGGAAGAACCATGCAATTGCAGGTGGATCTTTGCCCTGAAATATTTCTTGGAGGGATTTTATCCCTGTTTGGTTTACGTAGTCGTATATAATGGGACGTGAGCTTCTACCCTTATTTAGATGGGTCATTCTATCTATCCCTGCAGGGAAGGATGGATTATCATATATAGGAGTCAGCGGTCCAGGAGAAGATGAGACCTGAAGACCCCTGTCTCCCCGGTTGATAAGTAATATCATGTTTCTGGTAAGGAAGAGTAAAGTGGCGCCTCTGTCCCCCTCTCCTTTTGTGGACCAAAGGATTATTTGACAGTTACGGCCATTAAGGTCATTTTCCAAATTAATCCATTTTTTGTTATTTTTTCTATAGAATGATCTAAGAGACATTTTCCAATTGATGCATAACTATATAATGCAACATCTGGGAGGCTGATTCCTCCATTCTGCTTAGGCCGACTTTACACAAAATACGAAATGCGTGCTCGATTATGTGACCAAACAAATCGGGTAATTGCTTTTTTGAGGCAGGAGAAGAAGGAGGCGACAAGTATAAAGGAATTGTTTGGAAATAATATAGAAGACGTGGTAGAAGGTCCATTTTTATTACATTTTCCTTGCCAAACCATGAAAGCTGTAGTTTATGCCACTGCTCTAGATCTAGTTCAGCTTTGTGTAGGGCTGTCTTGACATTTGCTTCATACAGCTGAGATACTTTTGCTGTTGTTTGAACTCCCAGGTAAGTGAGTTGAAGCGCCATTTGAAGGGAAATGTGGTACTCACCTGTTCCACTGCGGATGGCTGCACTGATATATTTAAGATCTCGGATTTGTGAGAATTAATTTTAAAGTTACTCAAATAGCGAAATTTATATAGTTCTGAGATATTTGGTAGGCTTATAATGGGGAAGAGATGTATAAAGGTATATCGTCTGCAAAAGTGCCAATTTATGTACTTCTGATAGGAGCTTTATACCTTTAATTGAAGAGTTACTACGTATTGCAGTTGCTCGGTGTTCCATTGTTAGTATGTATAATAGAGGTGATAGTGGACATCCTTGCCTCGTGCCGTTCCGGATTGGAAATGCATTGGAGAGTGCACCATTAACCCCTTCACCCCCAAGGGTGGTTTGCACGTTAATGACCGGGACAATTTTTACAATTCTGACCACTGTCTCTTTATGAGGTTATAATTCCGGAACGCTTCAACGGATCTTCGCGATTCTGAGATTGTTTTCTCGTGACATATTGTACTTCATGTTAGTGGTAAAATTTCTTCCATATAACTTGCGTTTATTTTTGAAAAAAACGCAAATATGGCGAAAATTTTGAAAATTTAGCAATTTTCAAACTTTGAATTTTTATTCCCTTAAAACAGAGAAATATGTAACACAAAATAGTTAAGAAATAACATTTCCCACATGTCTACTTTACATCAGCACAATTTTGGAATCAAAATTTTATTTTGTTAGGAAGTTATAAGGGTTAAAAGTTGACCAGCGATTTCTCATTTTTACAACAAAATTTACAAAGCCATTTTTTTTAGGGACCACCTCACATTTGAAGTCACTTTGAGGGGTCTACATGACAGAAAATACCCAAAAGTGACACCATTCTAAAAACTGCACCCCTCAAGGTACTCAAAACCACATTCAAGAAGTTTATTAACCCTTCAGGTGCTTCACAGGAACTAAAGCAACGTGGAAGGAAAAAATGAATATTTAACTTTTTAGCCACAAAAATGATCTTTTACAAACTTTTTTTTTATTTTCACAAGGGTAAAAGGAGAAAATGGACAGATAAGGTTGTTATGCAATTTCTCCTGAGTACGCCAATACCCCATATGTGGGGGAAAACCACTGTTTGGGCACACGGCAGAGCTCGTAAGGGAAGGAGCGCGGTTTGACTTTTTCAAACTAAAATTGGCTGGAGTTGAGATTGGACGCCATGTCGCGCTTGGAGAACCTCTGATGCGCCTAAACAGTGGAAACCCCCCACAAGTGACACCATTTTGGAAACAATACCCCCTAAGGTACTTATCTAGATCTGTTGTGAGCACTTTGAACCCCCAAGTGTTTCACAAAAGTTTATAATGCCTGGGTGTGAAAAAAAAAAAAAAAAAAAATCCACAAAAATGATTTTTTAGTCCTAAATTTTTGAATTTTCCCAAGGAAATTGGACCCCAAAAGTTGTTGTCCAATTTGTCCTGAGTACGCTGATACCCCATATGTGGGGGTGGAAAACTGTTTGGGCGCACGGCAGGGCTTGGAAAGGAAGTAGTAACGTTTTGGAATGCAGACGTTGATGGGGGTCATGTTCCGTTTGCAGTGCCCCAGATGAGCCTAAACAGTGGAAATCCCCACAAGTGACCCCATTTTGGAAACTAGACCCCCTAAGGAACTTATCTAGATCTTTGGTGAGCACTTTGAACCCCCAAGTGCTTCACACAAGTTTATAATGCCCGGGCATGAAAATAAAAAATCCTATTTTTTTTCCCACAAAAATTATCTTTGTCACTAATTTTTTATTTTCCCAAGGGTATCAGGAGAAATTGGACCACATAAGTTGTTGTCCAATTTGTCCTGAGTACGCTGATGCCCCATATGTGGGGGGGAACCACTGTTTGGGCGCACGGCAGAGCTCGGAAGGGAAGGAGCACCATTTGACTTTTTCCAACCAAAATTGGCTGGAATTGAGATTGGATGCCATGTTGCATTTGGAGAGCCCCTGATGTGCCTAAACAGTGGAAACCCCCACAAATGACCCCATTTGGGAAACTAGACCCCCTAAGGAACTTATCTAGATCTTTGGTGAGCAATTTGAACCCTCAAGTGCTTCACACAAGTTTATAACGTAGAGCCGTAAAATTTAAAAATCATATTTTTTCCACAAAAATGATCTTTTCACCCGAATTTTTATTTTTCCAAGGGTAACAAGACTCCAAAAGTTATTGTGCAATTTGTCCTGAGTGCGCTGATACCCATATGTGGGGGTATACCACTGTTTGGGTGCATGGCAGAGTTTGGAAGGGAAGGAGCGCCGTCTCACTTTTTCAACGCAGAATTGGCTGGACGCCATGTCGTGTTTGGAGAGCTCCTGATCTGCCTAAACAGTGGAAACCCCCCACAAATGACACCATTTTGGAAACTAGACCCCTCAAGGAACTTATCTAGATGTGTGGTGAGAACTTTGAACCCCCAGGTGTTTCACTAAAGTTTATAACGTACAGCCTTAAAATAAAAAATCCTTTTTTTTTTTTACAAAAATGATTTTTTCGCCCCCAATATTTTATTTTCACAAGGGTAACAGAAGAAATTGGAACCCAAAAGTTGTTGTCCAATTTGTCCTGAGTACGCTGATACCCAATATGTAGGAGAAAACTACTGTATGGGTGCACGTCAGGGCTCGGAAGGGAAGTAGTGACGTTTTGGATTGCAGACTTTGATGGAATGGTCTGGGGGCGTCATGTCGCATTTGGAGAGCCCCTGATACGCCTAAACAGTGGAAACCCCCACAAGTGGCCCCATTTTGGAAAATAGACCCCACAAGGAACTTATCTAGATGTGTGGTGAGCACTTTGAACCCCGAAGTGCTTCACAGAAGTTTATAACGCACAGCCGTAAAAATAAAAAATCCTTTTTTTTTTTACAAAAATGATTTTTTTCGCCCCCAATATTTTATTTTCACAAGGGTAACAGGAGAAATTGGACCCCAAAAGTTGTTGTCCAATTTGTCCTGAGTACGCTGATACCCAATATGTGGGAGAAAACTACTGTATGGGCGCATGTCAGGGCTCGGAAAGGGAAGTAGTGACGTTTTGGATTGCAGACTTTGATGGAATGGTCTGGGGCGTCATGTCGCATTGTGAGAGCCCCTGATGCGCCTAAACAGTGGAAATCCCCAACAAGTGACCCCATTTTGGAAAATAGACCCCACAAGGAACTTATTTAGATGTGTGGTGAGCGCTATGAAGCCCCAAGTGCTTCACAGAAGTTTATAATGTACAGCCGTAAAAACAAAAAAATCTTATTTTTTTTACAAAAATAATATTTTCGCCCCCAGTTTTTTATTTTCCCAAGGGTAACAGAAGAAATAGGACAAATTTCACAATAACTCTTGGGGTCCAGAGTACGCTGATACCCCATATGTGGGGATAAACTACTGTTTGGACGCATGGCAGAGCTCAGAAGTGAAGGAACATCGTTTGACTTTTTCAACGCAGAATTGGCTGGAATGGAGATCAGACGCCATGTCACATTTGGAGAGCCCCTGATGTGCCTAAACAGCGGAAACCCCCCAATTCTAACTCCAACCCTAACCCCAACACACCCCTAACCCTAGTCCCAACCCTAATCCCAACCCTAATCCTAACTCTAACCCTAATCCTAACTTTAGCGCCAACCCTAACCCTAACTTTAGCCAAAACCCTAACCCTAATGGGAAAATGGAAATAAATACTTTTTTTTTAATTTTATTATTTTTCCCTTACTAAGGGGGTGATAAAGGGGGGTTTGATTTACTATTTATAGCGGTTTTTATGATTGGCAGCTGTCACGCTAAAAGACGCTTTTTATTGCAAAAAGTAGTTTTTTGCATCGCCACATTTTGAGAGCTATAATTTTTGCATATTTTGGCCCACAATGTCATGTGAGGTCTTAATTTTTGCGGGACGAGGTGACGCTTTTATTGGTACCATTTTTGAGCACGTGACATTTTTTGATTGCTTTTTATTTCGATTTTTGGGAGGTTAGAATGAACAAAAATCAGCAATTCATGAATTTCTTTTGGGTGAGGCGTTTTTATTGTTCCGCGTGTGGTAAAATCGATAAAGCAGTTTTATTCTTCGGGTCAGTACGATTATGGTGATACCTCATTTATATAATTTTTTTATGTTTTGGCGCTTTTATAGAATAAAAACAATTTTATATAAAAAATAATTATTTTTGCATCGCTTTATTCTGCGAGCTATAACTTTTTTATTTTTTTGCTGATGATGCTGTGTGATGGCTCGTTTTTTGCGGGACAAGATGACGTTTTCAGCGGTACCATGTTTATTTATATCCGTCTTTTTGATCGCGTGTTATTCCACTTTTTGTTCAGCGGTATGATGATAAAGCACTGATTTTTTGCTTCGTTTTTATTTTTTAAGGGGTTCACAAAAGGGGTTAACTAGTGGGACAGTTTTATAGGGGGGGTCGTTACGGACGCGGCGATACCATATATGTGTACTTTTATTGTTTTATTTTTTTTATTTACAATAAGTAATGAATTTATTGGGGAATATTTTTTTTTTTTTTTTTTTTTGGATTTTTTTTTACACATGTTTATTTTTACTTTTTTTTACTTTTTTACTTTGTCCCAGGGTGGGACATCACTGTATTACATCAGATCGCTGGTGTGACAGTGTGCACAGCACTCTGTCACACCAGCGATGTGACAGGCACTGCTGTAGGCTTCTCAGTGCCTGCTCTCGGCAGGCACTGAGGAAGCCGCCTCCCTCCAGGACCCCAGCGCCATCTTGGATCCGGGTCCTGGGAGGGAGGAAGCCCTCAGAGCAGCGCGATCACATGGCGCTGCTCTGAGGGTCTCAGGGGGGCGCGCAGGGAGCCCCCACCCTGCGCGATCCTCCCCTGTGCCCCCAGTACACCGCGATCATGTTTGATTGCGGTGTGCAAGGGGTTAATGTGCCGGGAGCGGTCCGTGACCGCTCCTGACACACAGTCACGGGTGTCAGCTGTGATAATCAGCTGACACCCGGCGGCGATTAGCTGCGCTCCCTCTGGGAGCGCAGCTAATCGCCTATGACGTACTATCCCGTCCATGGTCAGAATGGCACGGGTTTTATGGACGGGATAGTACGTCTAATGTCAGAGAGGGGTTAACTTTAACTTGCGCGCTGGGGAAGGTATATAGGGCCGAAATTCTATGGAGCATGTTTTCCTTTAAGCCAATTTCTTCCAGAGTCTGGAACATGAATTCCCAGTGTACCCTGTCGAAGGTCTTCTCTGCGTCGATCGACATGATACACATGGGGTCCCCCTCCCTGCCTGCCCTGTCTATCAATGAAATGGTCCGTATGGTATTATCTCTAGCCTCCGGTCCTGGGACAAAACCTACTTGGTCTTGATTTATCAGACTCGAGAGGATAGGACATAATCTTTTGGCGATCATCTTTGTGAAGATTTTAACGTCTAGATGTATCAAGGAGATTGGACGATAGTTGCCACATATGGACAAATCTTTACCAGGTTTGGGGAGCACGGTAATGTGAGCGGTGAGGGACTGAGGGGAAAAAGAACCTCCTGATGATATGAAGTTACACACTTTTTGGAATATTGGACTTAGTAATGTGGAGGATTGTTTGTAGAAACCTGCGGAGTACCATCTGGGCCAGGGCTTTTCCCTTGTTTTAGCTCATTTATGGTTTCAGACTTCCTCCAATGAAAAATCCTTTTCTAGCTCTAATAATTCGTCTTCTGGTATCGTGGGTATTTTGGTTTGTTGTAAGCAGGATTTAATTTTACTGCAGAGTGATTGTGTTGATATATCTTTCCAGTGCCCTGTTATATAGCGCCTTATGATCGCTGAAGCTCGATAGAATATCTCTTGTGTTATGAACTTTCTTCCCTTTTTTATTTTTAATGTTAGGGATATACGTGCTTGGGGTATGTGGATTAATAGCTCTTGCTAAAAGTTTGCCACTTTTACTTCCATACTGATAAAAGCGGTTTCTGAGCCGTTCTCTGAAGCGCCTTGATTTCTAGTCTAATATAGCGAGTAATTTTTGCCTAGCTGTGGACAAATGAGCAAAAGTATTGGCATCAAGATCTCGTTTATGTTGGGTTTCTAATTTATGAATTTGGTTTGGTAAGTCAGCTATTTCAGCATAAAATTGGTTATTGTTTGTTCCATCTCAGACATACACAGAAAGTAAGTTTTCATTTAGGCGCCAGGAGAAGCCCGATTTCGCGTGTGCGTGTAATAGGATTGAAAAATATATGGGAGCATGTTCTAACCACAATATCGACCCCATATCGGCCTCCACTGGTGAATCTAATAGACACTGAGAGATAAAAAAAAAATAGACGATTCTGCTGTAAGTGTTGTGGATTTGAGGAAAAAGCTATAGCCCTAGTGTTGGGGTGAAGAACCCTACAGACATCCACCAGTCGCAGGCCAAACATCTGCCTTCTTATTTGGCTAATGGAAGATAAGGAATATGAGGACTTACCCAAGGAGACATCTACCGTGGGTTGCATGGGTATGTTGAAGTCGCCCTCGAGTATCACAGGAGAAGAGCCGGCAAATTCCCCAAGGCACCTTTTGCATTTTGCTCCAAATTTCGTTGCCCTTGATTTGGAAAGTATACATTAGCTATAATAAGTTTTCGAGCTGCACAAGAGATTAGTAAAAAGATAAATCTGCCCTCTGTGTCTATTAGGGAATCCAGAATCTCGGGCTCGAAAGATTTGTGGAAAGCTATCGAGACTCCTTTAGACTTAGAATACAGATTTGAACTATGGTACCATTTAGGATAGTGTTTTGAGGTGCACTGTGGAATTGCCCCCGTTTTAAAATGAGTCTCCTGGAGCATCAGTACAGAGACTTGTTTATGATTAGAAAATAACACCTGTCTTCTTTTTTCTGGGATATTCAATCCCTTTGTGTTAAAGGAGCAAAATTGAATTTTATCCATAGTGTAAGTATCCTCCAGCGCCCTCGACCTCGGAGTATCTGCCTAAAAGAGAGATCCCCGGAATTGCAAAATGGTTGGATAGGATGGGATATTGGGAAAGAAGGGGAAAGTGGCAGAGGATGAAAAGAAGACAGATAGTGATAAAGAAATATAGAAAATTGTACTGGAGCAAGTGTTCCATAAATTGTGCATTTCTGGTGCTAACATTGGTAGTCTACTACCTACGCACCTGACAAGGAGGAAGGAAGCCTAGAACAGGCAGGGACCCTCCCCAATCCCCCCCTCCCGCCTGACAGGTCCCATGAACACATAAACACAATCATACACTTGTCAACATAGTCTAATATCAGAAAAACAAACATTTCAGTACTAAGGTAGGGTCATCACCTAGGTTAAAACAATTGCAGCACATGCATTTTTATATAAAGAACAAGAACAGAAACAAATCTCAGCTTTCCACCTAGGTGCATGCCTCCCTGCGATTAACAAATTCAACAAGTTAGAGTAAAATTTAGAAGAAACCTGTTCGATTACTGCAGAACACCCATGCATTACACAACAATTAAACAGGGTTTAACTCAATCCAGGCAGGACCACCTATCGAAAATTGTTTCTTCTTGTGGTCAGGCCCAACCTTCCAGAAAGTACAAACAAGAGTAGATGAGAATTCTTCATGTCGGGTTAGGCGCAGCTCCACTGCTGCTTCGCTTCTTGGTTAGCTGCACTTCAAGCTATCTCGGTAGAGCTTCTGGGAGTGTTGGGATCAGGGGCCACTCCGGAAGGTCTATCAATGGAAGCTCAAAAGTTCCCAGGAAGTTGGCCAGGTCACCAATTCGTCAAAAAGTAGCTGATTTATCTCCTTTAAAAGCTGCTAATTGGAAATGGTTCCCCCATGGGAGGGGATGTCTCTCTCTTTTAGTTCTGTTTATAGAGGTTTTAAGGCTCTGCGCAATAACAAGGTGCATCTAGATTAGTGGTCCCCAACCTTTTTTGCACCAGGGACCAGCTTCAAACAAGACCATTCTTCCATGGCCCGGCAGGGCGGGGATGGAGGTGGGGCAGGGGTGGGGCTTTGGTCATATGGGATTGGGGCTATGGACGGAGTTGTTGTATGTATAGCAAGATGGTCCCACACAAATAATCCCCCATGTATAATATGATGGCCCCACTAAGTACTGATTGATATATATACTGTATATACTTGAGTATAAGCCGACCCGAGTATAAGCCGAGGCACCTAATTTTGCCACGGAAAACTTGGTAAGCTTATTGACTCAAGTATAAGCCGGGTATGCATTGTCCCCTCATTTATATCCCGGTATGTGTGGTTCCCCCCTGTCTTGTCCAGCTCAGTGTGGCTCCCCCTGCTGTATGCATGGCTCCCCTGTCCCATCCTGTATACATGGCTCCGCTCCCACCTTCCCATCCTGTATACATGGCTCCGCTCCCACCCTCCCATCCTTGTATACATGGCTCCGCTCCCACCCTCCCATCCTGTATACATGGCTTTGCTCCCATCCTAGTATACATGGCTCCGCTCCCCCCTCCCTTCCTTGTATGCATGGCTCCGCTCCCACCCTTGTATACATGGCTCAGCTCCCACCCTCCCATCCTGTATACATGGCTCCGCTCCCACCCTCCCATCCTAGTATACATGGCTCCGCTCCCCCTCCCATCCTTGTATAAATGGCTCTGCTCCCATCCTTGTATACATGGCTCCCCTGTCCCATCCTGTATACATGGCTCCGCTCCCACCCTTGTATTCAGGGCTCCGCTCCCACCCTCCCATCCTTGTATGCATGGCTCCGCTCTTATCCTGTATACATGGCTCCGCTCCCACCCTCCCATCCTGTATACATGGCTTTGCTCCCACCCTCCCATCCTAGTATACATGGCTCCGCTCACCCCTCCCATCCTGTATGCATGGCTCCGCTCCTACCCTCCCATCCTTGTATACATGGCTCTGCTCCCCCCATCCCATCCTGTATGCATGGCTCCGCTCCCACCCTCCCATCCTTGTATATATGGCTCTGCTCCCCCCCCATCCCATCCTGTATGCATGGCTCCGCTCCCACCCTCCCATCCTTGTATACATGGCTCTGCTCCCACCTTCCCATCCTTGTATACATGGCTCCGCACCCCCCTCCCATCCTTGTATGCATGGCTCCGCTCCCACCCTCTCATCCTTGTATACATGGCTCCGCTCCCACCTTCCCATCCTTGTATGCATGGCTCCGCTCCCCCATCCCATCCTGTATGCATGGCTCCACTCCCACCCTCACATCCTTGTATACATGGCTCTGCTCCCACCTTCCCATCCTTGTATACATGGCTCCGCTCCCACCCTCTCAACCTGTATACATGGCTTTGCTCCCACCCTCCCATACTAGTATACATGGCTCCGCTCCCCCCTCCCATCCTGTATGCATGGCTCCGCTCCCATTCTTGTATACATGGCTCTGCTCCCCCCATCCCATCCTGTATGCATGGCTCCGCTCCCACCCTCCCATCCTTGTATACATGGCTCTGCTCCCACCTTCCCATCCTTGTATACATGGCTCTGCTCCCACCTTCCCTTCCTTGTATACATGGCTCCACTCCGCCCTCCCATCCTGTATGCATGGCTCCGCTCCCCCCTTCAATCCTTGTATGCATGGCTCTGCTCCCACCCTTGTATGTATGGCTCCGTTCCCTCTCTCCCATCCTTGTATGCAATGTATGGCTCCGCTGGGCTCCCCCGTCCTCCCCCATCATACTTACCCTCCATCGCTAAACTTCCCTGCATCTGTATCCCGGCGCGTCAGCTTCTTCCTGTGCGATGCGGTCACATGGTACCGCTCATTAAGGTCATGGATATGGACGCCACGCCAATGGGAGTGGAGTTGCGTCCATATTCATGACCTTAATGAGCGTTACTACGTGACCACTCAGCGCAGGATGAAGCTGCCACGCCGGGACAAGGATGCAGCGATGGAAGGTGAGTATCGATGACTTCTGGTTCTGGAAGCCGGAGGTTGCAGCTTTCACTACAGTGCTACAGCTGCTGGCTCCCAGTGTGTCCAGCATTCTGAGGCGTGGCTCCGCGGACTGGCAACAGAACTGCAAAGGCCTGGTCCTGGGCCGCCGACCGGTGGTTGGGGACCTTTGGTCTAGATAAGTCTGACAGAATTAGAATTTGATGACCCTCGAACCTCAAGTTCCCTTTTTCCTTGAGGCTGTCATTATGGCTTCTTTAGCTTTGTAATAGTGGACCCTACAAATGACATCACGGGGACGGGTTTCAGATGTGGGTTTGGAACCCAGAGACCTGTGGATCCTGTCAAATTCAATAGAGTTGGCCTCCTCATCACCGAGTATGTTTAAAAAAAATTTCTGTACTGTAAGATCCTGGTCAGAGGGGCCAATGGACTCTGGTAGACCGCGGATTCTGATGTTATTCCGCCTATTACGATTTTTCAGGTTCTCCATACCTGTTGCTAATTCCTCTAGCTTAAGGGTATGTTCAGTTACGATGTCTCTGTGGGCCTGTAGTTCTTGAAGAATGTCTTCCTGGGTTTTCTCCACGTCATCAATTCTCAATGAGAATTCAGTCTTTAGATTGTGTATTTTCTTTTTGTATGAATTTTTTTAAGTCTACACGCAAACCTGTCCAGGTCTTTTTTGGTTGGTAGAGCTTTTATGTATTTACTCAGCTCAGTTATGCTTATTTCCTTATTGACTGCTGTATCCTCTTCGTAATCCTCAATTAATTTTGAAGGAGAGCTGTGTGGGGTCAATGACTCCCTTGAGGAGGAACTGTCTTGGGGTGTGGCCTGTGACATTGTGGATCTCGTATTTCTGACCTGGGGAGTTGTGTTCAGGAAGCGCTTCATGTCCCCCAAAGTAGCTCCCTTATTTGCGTTTACGTGTTGCTCAGTGGCCCGCCTGGGTTTTCCCATCAGTGTTTGCAGCTATTAGCTTATGAATGGTTTTGGGGGACACGGGGAGTGGGGCAATCATCCCATTAGTTCCATCCCCCTCCAAATTACAAGTTTGTTAGGATGATTGTTTGGGGCGCGAGCAGAATCCGAACATATCACTCTCAGGAGATTGTTATGAGGAGTAAAGCGAGGTTCTGATGCTCTATGTTCTGCCTCTAGGTGACACTAAAGATTCTGAATAACTATGACAGAGTACTTCTAGTTATTGTTCTCTGCTGTACTCACTTTTGTATAAAATAAAAAAGCCACACAAAACAAACTCAGGAACGCTAATATTGGTTTATCATTATGAGGTTGATGTCAATTGGATAGCGTGTCTCCACTGAACTTAATATCCAGATGTTTGTTATCAGAAAAATAGCAGCAGACTCCCCAGTTTTTGTTTTATATAGTAAATTGAGAGATTAGATCTTGTGTCTGAAAATGAATTATATTGGATGGTTGTTACTTCTTCCCTCTATCACTGAAGAGAGTAGTTGTGAGTCTGTTCACAATTTTCTCCGCCTTGTTTTGGCTATGAGAGTAAGAGTAAGCCTTCCCCTATGATGCTGTGTCTCCCAAGATGGTGGCGGCTCCTCGTGGTGGGAAAGACCCCCAGACCAGGGACGCGGCAGCGAGTACCCCCGTGGTCACAGGCCCCACCGCATCCAGTCCACCTCCGCTGCACTCAAGTCCACACCAGGCTCTGGCTGGCGCTCCACCAGCACAAGATCCAGAGTGGTCAGTATGAATACGAGGGCTGCGTTTCGCGGTGAGAGTTGAGGGGCAGGCAGGGTCCTCTCCTACCTCCACTCCAAGATGCTCCCGATGTGAGCGAGAGTCCCAGCGTGAGGCTCTGTAAGCCTTGCTGCTACTTCCCTGGTGTGTCGTCCTTCGTCCGTCACCGCTGGCAAAGTCTAGGGCTAAACTTCCTGTGGTCTCCCGGGATGGCGGGAAAGAACATGGCTCCTGTGTCCCTTGTAGGCCGTGCTGCCAGATCCGGTGGCACCGCTCCAAAGAATCCCTCGGTTGCAGGACCCCTTCTTCCCTGGTCCTCCCTGGTATAGTCCCGGTGTCAGGCAGTCCGGGGCTTACTACAAAGATGTTCGAAACTCTTTCTATGGGGAGCTCTCTGCCATGCGACCTTCTTCGTCGGATGTTGGACATGCCCCTCCAAGATGGAATCTTTTTAATTCAATACATTTTTTTGCAACTTCTGAAGCTGGAACCCTCTTCCTTTTCCCTATACAAGTGGTTCCTTGCAGTTCCGTGCCTCAGGACACCTGAAAGCTGGGGTGAGCTGGTTTACCTTTCTCACTTAAAAAATAGGGGGTAGCCTACGCCGCTTTTTAAAATTATTCATATAAATGTAAAAATCTGTGTGGGGACCCCTCTATTCTGATGGTAATATTAATCTTATGGTGGTATTAATCTTACCGCCGATCAGAGCCGCCAGTGTTTCTCGTGATGTCATGACAGCGCGAGAAACGCCCAGTGTTTGGGGGTGCCGATCCCAAACAATAAAACTGACTTCCTATCCAAGTCCGTGTTCTGGGTCCGTGCCTGAACAATAGGTGTTCACTAAGGACCCCAAACTTTACTGTTTGGGTTCGCCCATCTTTAGGTATTACATATACCATATATACTTATGTATAAACTGAGATCTTCAGCACTTTTTTTGAGCTGAAATCGCCCCTCTCAGCTTATACACGAGTCACTGCCGGCAGAGGAGGGGAGCCGCAGGAGACGGCGGCTGTGGCACAGCTGCCGGCTAACAGAAGAGATCATACTCACCCTCCTGGCGCCGTTGCTGGATCGGATTTCCATCCCTGCATCACAGTTGTCCCATAGGCGTGGAGCGCATATTCATTACCTTAATGACCGATACCACGTGACCGCTCTGCACAGGAGGAAGCTGCCAGCCCCGGGACAACTGTGATGCAGGGATGGAGATCCGATCCGGCGACGGTGACAGGAGGGTGAGTAGGACAGGGGGCCGAGCCATGCATGATGGGACGGGGGGCCAAGCCATGCACGATGGGACGGGAAAAGCCGAGCCATGCACAATGGGACGGGGGGAGCTGAGCCATGCATGATGAAACGAGGGGGGCCGAGCCATGCATGATGGAACGGGGGGAGCCATGCATGATGGGATGGAGGGCCGAGCCATGCACGATGGGACGGGAAAAGCAGAGCCATGCACAATGGGACGGGGGGAGCCGAGCCATGCATGATGAAACGAGGGGTGCCGAGCCATGCATGATGGGACGGGGGAGCCGAGCCATGTACGATGGGACGGGGGAGCCGAGCCATGTACGATGGGACGGGGGGCCGAGCCATGCACGATGGGATGGGGGGAGCCTAGCCATGCACGATGGGACGGGGGGCCGAGCTATGCACGATGGGACGGGGGGAGCCAAGCATTGCATGATGGGGCGAGGGGAGCTGAGCCGAGCCATGTACGATGGGACGGGGGAGCCGAGGAATGCGAAGCAGGGGGAGCAGTGGCGTAGCAACTGTGGCTCCCGGGGTGGCAAATTTTAGGCCACACCCCTAGACACACCCATTTCACTGGTCACACCCATATCCACACCCTGACCACACCCACTTAGCACTGCTGATCACACTGTTTCATAAACAATAATTATAAACACATACCTCTCAACCGTCCCGGTTTCAGCGGGACAGTCCCGATTTCGATGCGTTGCCGTTCTGAAGACTCTCCCGAAAACGAGTTACAGTACCTGCTGCTGTAAGCTGACCGCCGGAAATGAGGTCAGCGGTCATTTCCAGCGTTCAGCTGACTTACAGCACGTCACCTCCGGTGGAACGTGACATGTGGCTGCCAGAACGTGTGGGAGGTCCCCGGGTTTCCGCATGTACGATTCTAATGCGGGAAAGTAAACCTCCCGGCCAGGACAGCGGGACAGGGACCCAGCCCTACACAGATAACAGCATTCGCTCCGTCCCCACGCAGACCCATGCACATAATGGCACCCCTCCTTCCCCCCTGCAGCCCCCAAGCACACAGATCCTGCAAGTAACAGGACCCTTGTACATGCGCGGCTCCGCTCTTTGTGGCCCTGTACACACACGGCTCCGCTCCACACACCTCACACGCACAAGGCTCCGCTCCGTACACCTCGTACACACACGGCTTCGCTCCGTACACCTCGTACACACGGCTCCGCTCCATACACCTCCGCTCCGTACACCTCGTACACACACGGCTTTGCTCCGTACACCTCGTACACACACGGCTCCGCTACGTACACCTCCGCTACGTACACCTCGTACACACACGGCTTTGCTCCGTACACACACCGCGGACCCTCCACGCGGCAGCTGGTATATAGAGCATGCGCCTCTGGTAACGGGCATTTAAGAAGCACAGTTTCTTGCACCGATTGTTTCCCAGAATCAGTGGCGTGATGCTGATGGGCCGCCATGGCCCCTGACAGTCGGGGTCCTGCTGACAGTCGGGGTCCTGCTGAGGACCCCCATGGCTGCCATGCTGGTCCAGTGAAGCTCAGCCTCAGGCTATATGCCGAATACTGGGGCTCCCTGCTATACAGAACAAGTGATCGCTGCTCCCTAATAAATAAAGGTAACACAGGTTTTAAGAAATGAAAAAGTTCAATGTAACAAAACGTAAATGATTTCTCTAACAGGCCAGGATGGCACTTGTAGTTCTGCTGCTTGCTCCTCCATACACCCGCACCAGGAGGCTGCAGTAACTCCGGACATGGTTCCTGAAGTCACCGAGTGCGCAGGATGACGTGCCCTGACCTGAATCACTGCCTCCAGCTTCATAGCGGAGCCCTCCTCGCTGGCCATGGTGTCGCGATCCGCTCCGCACTTCCCCGCGATCCGGCACGTTCTGACGGTGGGAGTGCAGTCCGGAGCGCGGGGCTGCTGAACTGTGCCTCCGCGCTTCTCCCACAGAGGACAGGAAATCCTGCTGCTGCCGTGCCGGCGCCGCCCCCACACATGTGCCGCCTGGGGCGGACCGCCCCCCCCACGCTACGCCACTGAGGGGGAGCCACACATACCAGGACAGAACGGGGGGAACCACATACCAGGACAGGGACCCACATACCAGGACAGGATGGGGGGAGCCACAGGACAGGACGACCCACATACCAGGATAAGAAGGGGGGAGCCACATACCAGGACAGGACGGGGGGAGCCACATACCAGGACAGGACAGGGGAAGGCACACATAGCAGGACAGAGATGAAGGGATGCATACCCGGCTTATACTCGAATCAATAAGCTTACCCAGTTTTCTGTGGCAAAATTAGGTGCCTCGGCTTATACTCGGGTCGGCTTATACTCAAGTATATACGGTAACTTAATTCATGGCCATCTATGGTTTGATTTATTTGCCTGTGTGGACTGGATGAGTTGAAACCGACATCTGACGAGAATTTCATGTCAATAGCACCTTTAGATAGTTCGGTCCAGTAAATATTTGGACAGTGACGCAAGTTTTGGCATTTTGGCTTTTTTACCAAAACATTCAAGATACAATTATATAATCATTCTGGGCTTAAAGGGCCGATGCTCAGCTGTAATTTGAGGGTATTCATATCCTAATTGGAATAAGGGTTTAGGTATTACAGCTCTTTAACGTGGAGCTGCCTCTTTTTCAAGGGACTGTAGTGATAGTAAAACTTCACTATAACTTTGTAGGTGGTTGAAGGACCTGCGATGAGGTCACAGAGCACATGACAGGTCATGTGCTCTGTGTTAGCTGAATGCTTGGTATATGAGCCTTATGCTGACCACAGGTGTGAGTGGCTGGAGGTGGGGAAACCTCCAGTGTGGGAGTCTGAGGAGACCTCCAGTGTGTGTGCTCAGTTAGAGTACCAGGACTTTATATCGGTGTTTTGTTACTTTGTGCCGAAGAAGGCTGTTTTGTTTTCTGTTTGATAGCAAGTTTATGGAGTCTGAATAAACTTGCTTAAAGAACCAGAAGAGTCGCCCTCCTGCTTACCTCCGGTCGCACACCAGCGAGGCCTAATCCTTACAATTGGTGGAGACGTGCGAGCAGCGGTCCCAGCGGAGAAATGGAGGACCTTCTGAAACACTTGGTCCAGGCACAGGTGCAGCAGCAAGAGGTCAACAGAAGGTTGTTGCAACAGATTCAGCAGAGCCAGCAGGAGCACTAACAGCAGCTGCAGCAGAGCCAGCAGGAGCATCGGCAGCAGATACAGCTTCTGACGACCGCCATCCAGGGCAGGACGAGTGCCCCAACCCCAGGTCTGGCTGATGACAACCACGTCAGAAAGGTGGTAAGACGCACGTTACAAAAAATGACCCCCGGGGATGATGTGGAGGCCTTCCTGTCTGTATTTGAGAGGGTTGCTGAAAGGGAAAGACTTCCCCCAGAGCAGTGGGCAGAGGTACTGGCCCCATACCTGACAGGAGAACCCAGAAGGCGTACTTTGATTTAACTGTGCAGGACGCTCAGCAGTATCCTAAGCTAAAGGTTGAGATCCCCGCACGTATGGGGGTAACAATGTCTGTCAGGGCACAGAGGGTGCACCGCTGGGCTTATCACCAGGACAAACCACCTCGCTCCCAAATGTTTGACTTACTGCACCTGGTCCAGAAATGGCTACAGCCAGAGTCCGCTACACCGGCACAGATGGTAGAAAGAGTCGTCATGGATCAGTTTGTGCACTCCCTGACAAAACCCCTACAGACTTGGGTTGCCCAGGGTGATTCCCGGAATGCTGATGAACTGATCGGACTGGTCGAGAGGTACCAGGGAATGGAAGGGGCCTTGGGGAAGCAGCCCATTCCGTACTGGTGACCCCAACAGGGGGCAGAGTCCCAAAAAGGGGTGGGGCGCCCAAGGTCAAAATGGTGGGGGGAGGTGGTGCCCAAGGTCACTGCGGGTGATATTATTTGTTGGAGGTGCCGCGAGCCAGGACACATAGCTGCCCGGTGTCCCCAGACTACCGAGCAGATGGACTGCAGCATAGGACACCGGTTTTCATGGTACGCATATCCAGCCTGCAGTAGGAACCCGTTTCCCAATCAGGGTCCTCAAGTATGTCCCGTGAAGGTGAACGGTGACGCAGTAACGGCGCTGCTAGACTCTGGGAGCCAGGTGACCTTGGTGAGGTCCACTTTTTCTCTTAACATCTTACCAGGGAAAAAAGTTGGTGTTCAATGCATACATGGTGATATAAAGGACTACCCTATGGCCAGAGTGGACATTGAAACGACGCATGGCACTGAGTCTCATGAAGTCGGCGTAGTTCGGGACTTGGCGCGTCCTATAATTATAGGCCAGGATTTTTGTCTGTTTTGGGATCTGTGGAGAAAGGGTTCTGAGGTCCCTGGCGAGAAAGAGGAACCAGTAAACCCTAATAAAGTACTGCCACAATCAGAAGGGGCGGAGTTTCCAACTGAGTCGAGGAGGAGAAAAGAGGTGGCGGCAAATAAACAGACGGACTATTGCCAGGTTCAGGGTTCGACCAGCGTATGTCCAGAGTGGTGTACTGACTTTGCATCTGAAAGGGGGGCACTGAACTGTTCTCTAGTGGTGAATGGAGAGTGTGTGAGTGGACTTCTAGACTCAGGAAGCCAGGTGACTCTGCTGAGCGACACACTCACTGTCTATCTGATTCCCGGTAGAAAAATGGAAGTCCATTGCATTCATGGGGTCACTAGGGAATATCAGGTAACCAGACTAATTATTGAGACGTCCACTATTATTTCTACCCATGATGTCCCTGTAGTCCCAAACTTACCATACCCTATAATAATAGGCCAGGATTTTAAACGGTTTTGGGAGATGTGGGACGAACGACTGGCTGAGTGCTCAGAAGGGAACCAGAAGGACCCTAAGAGAGGCCCATCCCAGCAGGTGGCTGCAGGGATAGTGTAGAGGGCAAAACAGAGGTAGCCACCCCTAAAGTCAAAAATACCCAGTGCCTGGTGACGGGTAGAAAGTGTGGCTCAGACCAAAGTGGGGACTTTGGGGTAACCAAATATAAGACCGGAGAAAACTGGATAGCTCCAGGAACAGGGGCCGACACCTGGTTAAGTGGGGACTTGATGTTCCCAGACGACAGGGGGTGTGGGAAAGACTCCTATGCAGACTGTGACTTAACCGCAAGTGAAAGCGAGCGCGGCAAGGTGGAATTGAGTACAAGTGGCAGATCTTCTCCTCCCCGCAGGGGCTGCGGAAAGGCCAGACAGCTTATACTCTCCAAGAAGAGAAATAAAGGGGAAATGATGGTGCCACATGTACGAGACAAAAGAAAGCAAGACGATGAGATAGAGCTGCTTAAAGAGACAGTCATGCGAGAAAGGATACGGAGACAAGGGATTGAGCAACGAGTGAAGGACCTGGAGAAAGAAGTCTCTAAAGTCCAAAGTCAACTATCAGCGTGCCAGACGGCGAACCAAGTTCTAGTGAAGGACACGGAGATGCTCAGAGAGGCCCAGGAGAAGCATCAGCAGGAACTTCTATGGAGAGAGGATGAGCACCGCTGTTGGGCAGAGGAGCAAGAGAAAATTCTCCAAATCAGGAAATCCACGACAGACCTGGAAATTGAACAGTTGCGCTCTCCCGGTCCGAGTGTACGGGAGAGTGAACTGGAGAGGCTGACCAAATAAGGGGCCTCAATGGAGGAAGAAAGTCAGCAAGGGAACCGCCACCCAGATGGTCACACCCAGGAAGTCACAATGAAGCGGAAGGCTGACATAAGGGATAGGCCACTACAATGCCTACGTGAGAAGCAGAGACGTCAGAAGCCTACCAGAAAACCTCCAAGTCGGAGGAGGTTGGTGGAAAACCTTGGGAAGATACGGATGCTCCTGAAGGCGTATCAGGGAAGAGTAGAGCAGCTAAAACTTGAGAAGGAGCAGACCAACAGACAGCTGCAAGAGTTGAGAGATAGAGGCAGTGACACCTCAATTAGCTCCAGACTCAGTGACCTAAGCCAAATGGTGACAGACCGGTTAATTGTGGAGACGAATGAAGAGTTTCTAGTCGGGGAATGAAATGTGCCAAGCCCACGGCTTTAGGCAGAGGGGGGAGGTATGTAGTGATAGTAAAACTTCACTATACCTTTGTAGGTGGTTGAAGGACCTGCGATGAGGTCACAGAGCACATGACAGGTCATGTGCTCTGTGTTAGCTGAATGCTTGGCATATAAAATGAGCCTTATGCTGACCACAGGTGTGAGTGGCTGGAGGTGGGGAAACCTCCAGTGTGGGAGTCTGAGGAGACCTCCAGTGTGTGTGCTCAGTTAGAGTACCAGGACTTTATATCGGTGTTTTGTTA
Organism: Oophaga sylvatica; assembly: GCA_033576555.1. Classification (NCBI taxonomy): domain Eukaryota; kingdom Metazoa; phylum Chordata; class Amphibia; order Anura; family Dendrobatidae; genus Oophaga; species Oophaga sylvatica. Next base: position 33,625 of record JARQOD010002999.1, read on the forward strand.
CTTTGTGCCGAAGAAGGCTGTTTTGTTTTCTGTTTGATAGCAAGTTTATGGAGTCTGAATAAACTTGCTTAAAGAACCAGAAGAGTCGCCCTCCTGCTTACCTCCGGTCGCACACCAGCGAGGCCTAATCCTTACAGGACCAAAAGTAATTGGACAATTATCTCAAAAGCTCTTTCATTGGCTGTATGAGAGTAAGATAACAGAGCGGGCACCACCAGAAGGTGAACTGGGATCTACCCGTCACATACAGAAAGGGTACATATTGTACATAAAAAGAGGGCAGTATGTAATGACGGGGGTTACCAAGTAAATATAAAAGATTTATAACAAGCCAAACAAAACATTTTTAAAACAAAGCATAAGTAGCTATAGAAAAAGGTATACAGGACAACAGCATTATAATGCTTGGTCCAATCCTTTAGTCAGTGAGATGTAACGAATAGATCACCAAACAAGTAATGATTCACCAACAGCATGTGCACATATAAATAGTGCAAATAGCAGTATGTTCGATATGTAGAGAAACACTAGAGCCTGATAAGGTGAGGATAGCCCAAACAAGGATCGTACATATATGAGTAAGGTACCTGGAGTATGCAGGCATATACCTCATGCAATTGTACTGAATAAAGTGCAAGTGCAGTATTAGACATCAAATATAGACAATGTCAAACATGCTAGATAACTTGTAAAATCACATCTACTATATAATCGTCTAATTCTGTCTGTAACGGAAATCCTGTGTCGCTGATTGGTTGCGCCCGGCCGAACACGATCAATCAGCGACAGGCGTAGTCCGGCCGCGAATTGGCGCAGGATTTGAACCACGCACGCCACCGCTATCATCGGGAGATTAGCGGCGATGGTAGCTGCTTGTCATCTCCTGCCGCATGGAGGTCAGCGGCGACGCAGCAGGGAGATGACTGGCGCCAGCCGGTCATCTACCGGCTGCTCGCAGCAGAAGTACCCCAACCGGCGCCCTCCACCTAAACCCCAGCAGCAGCCTCCACGTACACCCCACCAGCAGCACCCTCTACATACCCCAGCAGCAGCAGCCTCCACATATACCCCAGTAGCAGCCTCCACATATACCCCAGCAGCAGCAGCCTCCACATATACCCCAGCAGTAGCAGCCTCCACATATACCCCAGCAGCAGCCTCCACATATACCCCAGCAGCCTCCACGTATACCCCAGCAGCAGCCTCCACATATACCCCAGCAGCAGCAGCCTCCACTTATACCCCAGCAGCAGCCTCTATATACACCCCAGCAGCCTCTAAATACACCCCAGCAGCCTACAGTCATGGCCAAAAGTTTTGAGAATGACACAAATATTAATTTTTACAAAGTCTACTGCTTCACTTTTTCTAATGGCAATTTGCATATACTCCAGAATGTTATAAAGAGTGATCAGCTTAACAGCAATTACTTGCAAAGTCAATATTTGGCTAGAAAATGAACTTTATCACCCAAAACACATTTCAACATCATTGCAGCCCTGCCTTAAAAGGACCAGCTAACCTCTTTTCAGTGATTGCTCCATTAACACAGGTGTGGGTGTTGATGAGGACATGGCTGGAGATCAATCTGTCATGATTAAGTAAGAATGACACCACTGGGCACTTTAAAAGGAGGCTGGTGCTTGGCATCATTGTTTCTCTTCTGTTAACCATGGTTATCTCTAAAGAAACAAGTGCAGTCATCATTGCAATGCACAAAAATGGCCTAACAGGGAAGAGTATCGCAGCTAGAAAGATTGCACCTCAGTCAACAATCTATCGCATCATCAAGAACTTCAAGGAGAGAGGTTCCATTGTTGCCAAAAAGGCTTCAGGGCGCCCAAGAAAGACCAGCAAGCGCCAGGACCGTCTCTTAAAAGTGTTTCAGCTGCGGGATCGGGCTACCAGCAGTGCAGAGCTTGCTCAGGAATGGCAGCAGGCAGGTGTGAGTGCATCTGCACGCACTGTGAGGCGGAGACTCTTGGACCAAGGCCTGGTCTCAAGGAGGGCAGCAAAGAAGCCACTTCTCTCCAGAAAAAACATCATGGACAGACTGATATTCTGCAAAAGGTACAGGCAGTAGACTGCTGAGGACTGGGGTAAAGTTATTTTTTCTGATGAATCCCCTTTTCGATTGTTTGGGACATCAGGAAAACGCCTCATTCGGAGAAGACAAGGTGAGCGCTACCACCAGTCTTGTCTCATGCCAACTGTTAAGCATCCTGAAACCATTCATGTGTGGGGTTGCTTCTCAGCCAAGGGAATCGGCTCTCTCACAGTCTTGCCTAAAAACACAGCCATGACTAAAGAATGGTACCAGAATGTCCTCCAAGAGCAACTTCTCCCAACCCTCCAAGAGCAGTTTGGCGATCAACAATGCCTTTTCCAGCATGATGGAGCACCTTGCCATAAAGCAAAGGTGATAACTAAATGGCTCAGGGAACAAAACATAGAGATTTTGGGTCAATGGCCTGGAAACTCCCCAGATCTTAATCCCATTGAGAACTTGTGGTCAATCATCAAGAGACGGGTGGACAAACAAAAACCTAAAAATTCTGACAAAATGAAAGCATTGATTGTGCAAGAATGGACTGCTATCAGTCAGGATTTGGTCCAGAAGTTGATTGAGAGCATGCCAGGGAGAATTGCAGAGGTCCTGAAGAAGAAGGGTCAACACTGCAAATATTGACTTGCTGCATTAACTCATTCTAACTGTCAATATAAGCTTTTGTTACTCATATGTTTGCAATTATATTTCTGTCTGTGATAAAAACATCTGTCAAACACACATAAAAACCAGAGGGCAGCAGATCATGTGAAAATATAATATTTGTGTCATTCTCAAAACTTTTGGCCATGACTGTACACACGGCCTATAATTATCTGTATGTAAAGAATGAATTCACTCCCTGTATGTGTTTCCTCCAGATCTATCCAGTAAGAGGACAACACCAGAGAGATGTCCCCGTCCTCTTCCTCCACAGGACTGTAACCAAGAAGATCCCAATGCTCCTCGGGATCATCAGGTAGATGGAGAGAAGGTGTCAGGAGATCTCCCCTATGATGTGTAGACGGCTGTGAAGGTCTTGTGCTCAGTCTTGTTTTATCCCCAGTATTATATGTTTTATACTTGTGTAATGAGAACGGTGGAGATGGCAGGATTAGAGCTGATCATAGATGGGACTTCTCCATCTGTCTGTGACTTTTACAATATTTGTTTCAGGGTGAAGATCTGACCCATATTAATACTACAGAGACATATGTGAGGGGTGATGAGCGGTGTAAAGAGGAGATTCCCACATATGACTACCCAGGTGAGTAGTAACCACTAAATGCAGAGAAGTCACAGATTCTTCTCAGTCACCGGCTGTGGCTGCTTTATCGGTGGCGTAGTCCAGCCGTATTACCATGATCACCATTTTGCCTCTAGACCACAACATTCTCCTCCACCCAAAACTGTTCAAATGACTTTGGTTACTGAAAGCCCTTTTCTATAGAACTTACACCCTGGAGGATCCACCTACCCCCTGGGATTAGGAGACGCTGACCGTTATCTGTCCAGATCTGTAAACTATAAAGCCAAATGACAGCGCACGTAGAATGTGCTGACAAGATAGAAAATCACTTGAAGGAAATATGATGATGGGTCTGTAAGAGAAAGCGGAGGGTGATGATGCTGTTGGCTTCCTAGATCCCTGAGATCTTATCGGATGGATCTTCTCTCTCTTCTGTGCTGCTGAATGTCTCATATGGTTCCTACAAGACCAGGTCCAGTCTTTCTGGCCAAACTTCCCTTTTATGATCGACAACAGTAAATGTGCAGTGAGGCCAAGTGTGAATTTCTGTACAATAACAGCAGAGTTTCCCTTTATCCTGACTTTTCAATTTGTATTAAAACCGACTAACTTCAAGGAAGATTGTGATAAACTACATAAAACACATCACCCCTGTGCCATGATATATCTCTGAGCTGTGCGTGGCTGATGGCTGTATTATACATTTATTCACGCCTGCAGGAGATGTGTTGGCTCCAGCCCTGGTTTCATGGATTCACTCCACCTCATAAATTACATTGTTTTCAATCCTAAGAAATTCAGATTACTGCACAATCTCTCCTGAAATGGGGAGCAATATTATTTTCTCTAATCTTGTATGGATTCATAGTCGCTCCAATGGTCCACCATAAAAGACTGCAACTCTGGTTTACTGTTATTTAATCTTTGTACAGTCATGGCCAAAAGTTTGAGAATGACACAAATATTAATTTTTACAAAGTCTACTGCTTCACTTTTTCTAATGGCAATTTGCATATACTCCAGAATGTTATAAAGAGTGATCAGCTTAACAGCAATTACTTGCAAAGTCAATATTTGGCAAGAAAATGAACTTTATCCCCCAAAATACATTTCAACATCATTGCAGCCCTGCCTTAAAAGGACCAGCTAACCTCTTTTCAGTGATTGCTCCATTAACACAGGTGTGGGTGTTGATGAGGACATGGCTGGAGATCAGTATAATAATAGACTTGGCACTCAACTTGTGAATAAAGAGGACATTTTTATTGCAGTCCAAAACACCAACTTTTCGGTCCAACTCGGACCTTCATCAAAGCACTTCAGTGATTCATACAGAAAATAAGAAAATTACATGAATATGATACAATCACAAAATGAAAAAACAAGAGGAAGTTTGCAAATCCAAGTGTTAGAAGCATCACAAATGGATGTTCAAAGAAAAAAAGGAAAATCAATATGAAAGAATGCCTACCCGACTGCTTGATGAGTATAAGTTCAAATGTGGATTAGATTACAATTTGGTAAACGTTGTATACTGTGGGTTACTAGATTGCCCATGGATGGAACGTATGTAACGAAAAAGAGAAAGGGGGGATGTTTTTCAAAAAAGCCGTATACGGTAAACATTGGGAAAAAAATAATAAATAGGATGTGGTAAATGTTGAGAAAAGAAAGAAGATGACCTACCCATATATAAATGCTGAATATTTATTATACAGGAAAGATGTGTATCTTTGTACCGTGTTAGCCAGTAGATAGAAAAATATTTAGACTTGAGAGTCCTCAGTGGTTTGATACCTTTTAATGGCTAACTGAAAAGATGGTAACAAATTGCAAGCTTTCGAGACTACTCAGGTCTCTTCATCAGGCAAAGACTAATACAACATCTGAAGAATCACATATTTATACACAAAACAGCACATAAAAAATGCAATAGGTAAGACAAGTGACGTGAAGCAGAATAGTCATTATGGCAGAGGGATGAACATAAATATTGGAAGAGTTCATAGATAAGGAGTGTGAAAGTTTTATTGCCCTCTGATTGGGGTCTGGTAATGTTTTGTGATGTTTTCACAGGGTATTTGGCGTAAATTCCTTAATTGATGTAGAAAGTCATACTTTCACACTCCTTATCTATGAACTCTTCCAATATTTATGTTCATCCCTCTGCCATAATGACTATTCTGCTTCACGTCACTTCTCTTACCTATTGCATTTTTTCTGTGCTGTTTTGTGTATAAATATGTGATTTTTCAGATTTTGTATTAGTCTTTGCCTGATGAAGAGACCTGAGTAGCCTCGAAAGCTTGCAATTTGTTACCATCTTTTCAGTTAGCCATTAAAAGGTATCAACCACTGAGGAATATTTATGATAGAACCCGTGTCCCTGAAGAGGGTCAAAATATATCTATAAGCAAAAAAGGATAATTCAGTGAACTATCAGTGAGGGTGTCCACTTAAGAGAGATGTGAAGAAAATAACACAATACCTGGTTATTAGAGTGAAGGGTTACCAGTATCCACCGGTTTAACACTAGTGTAACCTGGGCAATAAATATTGAAACATCCATTTAGGAATAAGATTAATACTCATATCTTTAAACAGGTATAGTGATACTATAAAAGCCCAGAATGATAAATGACACATCATAACTATAGGAGTAGGCATCTATAAATGAGTCACCTATGTAGTGTTATACTCTTATCGGTGATAAAATTAAAATATTGTGCAAAATAAATCTTGAACCGCTTACTCTGAACAATGAATGCAGTATTCCAGGTAGCTCACTCAGGAGTATGGAGGCTCTGCGCAACTTAATCTAGAAACAAATGTATGGATAACCTCAAATAAAACATGAGGTGCTATAAAGTGAATCATATTCTAGTCCCCAAGTGGTGAATAAAGTATCTTACCCGGGAGTAGTGTAGTAGTACAATGGATGATTCAGGTGCACTCCCAACGCGGTGTCCGCCGCTTGTTGGAGTGAGCTATTGTGCCCACATGCACTGTATTTATGTGTTAGAGGCGGGCTTAATGCTGGGACGTAAACCGGAAGTGCGTCACTAATGACATCACTACAGATTTTGCGTTCCCAAATATTCAGTTTGCGTTCTGAATAGAGTCGCATCTCTGATAGCGTCACCAATGGCGTCGCTAAGTTGTGTGTCACCAATGGAGTCGCTATTTGCGTTCCTTATGTCTAAAGTTTGCATTCCAAATACTTGTGACACATTAAGGGGCGTGAATAAGTTCTAATTGCATCCTGTAACAATCGATTTGCGTTCCAGGCGCCATTTGAGGTTACTAGACTAGAGTAAAGTAAGAGATAATAAACATTGACTAAACATAAACATATGAATATATGTTGAGCAGTCGAGTAGGAATATGAAGGAATCCAGAGGATAGGTAGGAGAGGGATCAGATTGGTTGTCAGTATAGACGACTCTGTGAAAGAAAATGATACCATCAATATTATGATTTAAATAATTCGTCAGCATTAGTATACGGGAACACATGTTAGAACTATAGACAATATCAAATATAGAAATCAGATAGAATAAATCATTAAATAAAAGAATGCAAATCGTACTCCCTATTTAAACCACGTGGATGTAACGTTTGTAGATGATGAATCCAATAAGATTCCCTTTTTTTAAATACTGAATGCGTGCACCCCCCCGTCTTAATGGAGTGATTAACTCCATCACCTGAAATTTTAATTTGGAGATAGAGTGTCCCTTGGAGATGAAATGAAACGGAATGGGAAACAATGTATTCTTACAGAGGATGGTAGATTTGTGCTTCGAAATTCTATCCTTTATTGGTTGCGTTTTTTCTCCTACGTATAAAAGCCCACAAGGGCATTTAATCAAGTAGATGGCATATGAGGAGTCGCATGTTGAATAGTCTTTGATCTGGAATTTTTTTCCGGAGTGTGGATGAAAGAACGTATCGCCTTTTATTACATTATTGCATTGATTGCAATGCAAACAAGGGTACGTGCCCATTTTAGGTTTATGTAGGAATCTCTGTAGTGATTTTCGTTCTTGTGTACCCATATCCGCTCTGACTAAAGAATCACGAATATTGTGGGGGCGTTTATAGCATGGCAAGAAGGGATTCTGAAATTCTTTAACATTAGGATGTGCTGTTTTTAATATATTCCAATGTTTCCTTATGATATGATGCAAGATATGAACATAAGGGTGGAACGTGTGCACTAGGGGAATACGATTCAAAATGGACCTACGTGAGGCCTCAATAGGCCTTTTTGCCTCGTTGAGTAGATCAGTAGGATAGCCCCGTTCTTCAAATTTATTATGCATCTCCTCCATCCTTAAATTACTTATTTTAGGGTCTGAAACTATTTGTCGGACCCGATGGAATTGTGATTTAGGGATTGATCTTTTGGTGGAAGGAGGGTGAAGGCTATCATAATGCAGGAGGCTATTACGATCAGTAGGTTTTGTGTATAGGTCAGTTGAAATGACCCCTGAAGCATTCTTGATTACTGAGGTGTCCAAAAAGCTGACTCTATCTTGGCTCGTGGTTATGGTAAAAGATAAGGCAGGCCAGGCTTGGTTTAGTGTATCAAAAAACTGATTTAAGGAATCCTGCGTGCCTGTCCAGATACAAAAAATGTCATCAATGAATCGTTTCCAAATCAGACAATGTGACTTAAATAGAAGGTTAGGGTAGACCACTTCCTGTTCAAAATAAGCCATAAAGCTATTGGCATATGGTGGAGCCACATTGGAACCCATGGCTGTCCCCTTTGTTTGTAAATAGTAGTTTTCCTCAAACATAAAGACATTTTTAGTAAGGACTAATGTGAGGAGTTGTATACAAAGTTCCACAATTTCTACCGGTTTCTGTGATGTGAGGAGTAGGTGACGAGCACATGAGATACCCTTCTGATGAGGAATGGATGTATACAGATCCTTTACATCAAAAGAAACAAGGATGGCTGTATCAGGTACTGGTCCCAGGTTATGAATCGTTTGTAAGAAATGTCCAGTGTCTAGAAGGTAGGATGGAGCCTGACGTGTCAATGGTGTGAGAATCTTTTCAAGAAAGATGGAGAGAGGTGATAACAAGGAATCCGTTGAAGCTACTATTGGTCTTCCGGGGGGGTTATCCAAACTTTTATGAATTTTAGGTAGAATATAAAACACAGGAGTTATAGGATCCTTTTTAGTTAGGAACTCCTGTGTTTTCGAATCGATAACTCCAAGGGAAACATAATGTGTCAACGTTTGATCAATCAATGACTTGAGCTCACTGGTAGGATTGTGGCTCAATTTAGTGTAGATAGTGTCATTGTTTAATTGACGTAAGACCTCTGTGGTGTATACCGATTTATTCATCACTACAATGGCACCCCCTTTATCAGCTGGCTTGATGATAATTTGATCATCAAGGCGCAGGGTTTGGAGTGCTTGAAAGTCTAATGGAGATAGGTTTGATCGGTAATGTAGTTTACCAGATTCCATATCATGTCTCAGTTTAAGAAATGCCGTATCAATAAAATTCACAAATGTCTCCACCGCATGTGAGCTCTGTGGGGGTCTGTATGTGCTTTTGTTTCTTAAGCCTAAGTCTGAGATAGTAAGTAAAGGTTTGTGTACAGGAGGATTAACTGGTACAATCTCTGGTGCAGATGCAAATTGTACAGACAATCTTAAACCACGGTAAAAATCTATGTAAGTCCATGTCCATAACAAAAGTGTCAAACTTATATGAAGGGCAGTAGGAAAGTCCTTTCTGCAAAAGGTTAAATTCCGTCATACTCAAAGTCCGGGATGAAATATTGACCACTAGAGGGTAATTACCTGAGAGCGTGTTATCCTGGCGAGATCTGTATCTCTTCTGTCCATGCCCTCTGCGGGTCCTCTTCTTCTTGGGCGTCGTCTTTGGCCTAAAAAAGGTCCCGATCTCGTTTGGAGGTCACGTCTGTCAGATTCTGAACCTGAAGTAGAAGGGTCATTGGAGGAGTGAAAATCAGATCTTGTATTAAAGACCCTTGAGGTAGGTCTATTCTGCCATTGATAGACACGTTTGTTATCATAGTCCTCCGTGTCCCTGCGAAATTTCATCCTTTTCCTGTTTTCCGTATCTCGTCTATGCTGCTCAATGTTAGCCTTAATCCTGTCCTTCATAGTATTAAGTTCCTCCGCTGTACCTGCAGATGCCAACTGAGATTCGATATTGGCTATCCTATCCTTAGTGAGGGCAATAGCTCCTTGTAAATGTTCAGCTGTTAAAGTCATAATGTCCAAAGAACATTTATTCAAAATTTGCTCAAATTTCTGGCAAAATTCGGGCGAATCACTGAATAGAGTAGGACGAAGTGACACTCTCAGACCTCGTGGTATCATGTTGACACGAAGATACTCCGCTAATGTGGCGTAGTGTAGCTCATAGCTGACTTGATGGCGTAGTTCCCGCTCCAAATCTCTTCCTCTGGCTTCTCATGGGGGGGTCTTCAGAAAGTCACTGGAGAGATGCAACTTGGACAAAATGTTACTTCTCTCGTCAGGGTTATAAGAGAAAACGTTTGAAGTCATGGTGACAGTGTGCTCACGTAAGGGTAAGTAACTATGGCATGGGCGGACATACCGCCAGTTCAACCTGTGCAAGTGCATCGGGGCCCAGAGCAGGAGGGGGCCCCCGACCGACATTGAAAGCTAAGTTGTGAATGACAGCTGGCGGCACTATTACTGCTAACAGGAGAAGCAGGGGGCCCTCTCTGCTGCACACATGTGATATGAAGGTAAAACGGGCCCCCTGCTTCTCCTGTTAGCACTTGCACACATTGTCCGGCCGGCTGCCACTGAACCGTTCAGTCTGCGGTGAGGTGAAGGGCTGCAGAGTGAGCACGAAGACGCTGGAGCAGGAAGAGAGGAGAGAGCCGGAGGGCCTCTCTCTCTGCTGCTGTGCACGCTTCCCAGAGCCTCAGCAGTGATCCGCAGGACTGGATCTGGACCTGGCTGGATTATACAGACACATGAAAATAGGAGGGCGAGTTGGTGAGAGGACAGAGGAGAAATCACTGGTCTAGGTAGGGGCCCGCCGGGAATAAATGTATTAAATGATGATGATCGATCTAGATAGGGGGATGGGATAGACTAAGATTTACAGAGCGCCCCCTGTTACCTGTCTGGAGTGCACAGTGACATTTGTGCAGCATTACCTTTCAGCCAATCACAGACTTTGCCTTACAAGCACATCTGTCATTGGCTGACGGGATGATCTGCAAGTGTCTTCTGTGCACTGGAGTCGCACTTTGGAGCGGAAGCTGCTGCAGAGGACGAGTGTGGACCAGGCTGAGGGGATCTTTGCTGCCCTGTGGACTTTTTGTAAGCATACAGTATTGTAATTGAAAAAGAAACAACAATTTATATATGAACCATGTTGGGAGTAGTGGTTACTGGTCATGAGCGAGCATGTTCTTATAAGGCGTTATCTAAGCATGCTCAGGTGCTAATAGAGCACCTTCAGTCAGCGTTCTCTAATAATATGTTCGAGTCCCCGCTGCTCCATGATTCGTGACTAGTCGCAGCACGTGGGGATAGCCTGTTAGGCAATCCCTGCATGTGTGGCAGCTGTCGAACAGTCACGAGACATGAAACTGTGGGGAGTTGAAAATATTATTCAAGCGCGCTGAAGTCACTCAGCACACAAGCGTGATCAGATAATGGCTTATATGAGCACGTTCACTCATCACTAATGCCTCTGACCTAAGGAAAGTGACATATCCTCAAATTCTGTGCACAGTGGCCTGCTAGTGACATGCAGCAGCCTGATTTTTGTCCGGCTGTGATCTCTTTCAATTAGAACAGAAGTTGCATGAAGAATCGCTTACAAGACGCACTTTTTTCACCCAAATTTGGGGGGAAAATGGGGGTGCGTCTTACAATGCGTATATATTTTACAGGTACCGTTGCTGCAGGCCACAGGGTGGGATGAGGTGGTGTCGGCGGTGCACCAAGTGTTAGGCGGTGCTGCTGGTGTCTCCAGCGCTGCTGCAGGTGTCTCTGGTGGTGTCCGATGCTGCGGGGAAGCTCTGCCGACATTTTATGAAAGGCCAGAGCCCGTGCAGCTGCATGGTTTCCCATGCGGTGGACTCAGAGAAAATGGCCACCGGGTGCGGCGCATGCGCAGATGGATATCTCAGCACCAAGATCTGGGGAGATGACAATTCAGCACTAAGATCTTATCTCCCGAGATCTTGGTGCTGAGATCTCCATCTGCGCATGTGCCGCACCTGGCGGCCATTTTCCCGGAGTCCACCGCATGGGAAACCATGCAGCTGCGGGGGCTCTGGCCTTTCACAAAATGTCGGACAGGCCCACGCAGCACCGGACACAGCCGGAGACCCCCACAGCAGTGTCAGAGATACCCACAGTACCGCCAGGCACTCGCAGCGCTGCCAGACACCCCCTCGTTTACTTAACTTTGTTGCTGTATGGGGGGGGCCCGGGAAGATTTCTTGCACAGGGGCCCTCTGCAGTCTGTGTCCGCCCCTGAACTATGGTGAATATAATGTGGCACTACCGCAGAAGGTGCTCAAGTAGGAGCACCAGATAGCCAATATCGAATCTCAGTTGGCATCTGCAGGTACAGCGGAGGAACTTAATACTATGAAGGACAGGATTAAGGCTAACATTGAGCAGCATAGACGAGATACGGAAAACAGGAAAAGGAAGAAATTTCGCAGGGACACGGAGGACTATGATAACAAACGTGTCTATCAATGGCAGAATAGACCTACCTCAAGGGTCTTTAATACAAGATCTGATTTTCACTCCTCCAATGACCCTTCTACTTCAGGTTCGGAATCTGACAGACGTGACCTCCAAACGAGATCGGGACCTTTTTTAGGCCAAAGACGACGCCCAAGAAGAAGAGGACCCGCAGAGGGCATGGACAGAAGAGATTGTAAGGTTCTGTGTACATGTTCCTGAAACTCAGTTTGTTCGTCAGCCATTTTACTTTCTGTCTTGCTGTAGCTATCTTGCCCTCAGTCAATATGGAGTTTCCAGCTTGCATGTTCCCGCCCTGATTCTCTCCTTTTGCTTCTTAAGCAGCCACAGCTGAGCAATCAGTGCTTCAGAATCTAGCCTGCAGTGAACCTGTGATCTGACTCCTGAAGCCTTGGACCTTGTACTCCAGCTATTCCTACTGAGGAACTCTGAAGCACTTGTGGACTCTGAACCCTGCTCTTTGAAAGACCCACGTTTGCATGGACTTACGGTAACAGAGAAGAAGATCCTGAACCTGTTGTGGAGAGTGATTGCTGAGCTTAGATTACTCTGGCCTGCTGTGTCTCCTGCTTCTGTGTCTACAAACTGTGTGACTATTTTTGCCAATTTGTATGAAGTAATACAAGACTTTCTATATCAAACCTGTGACTCCTGTGTTTTCGTCGCACCCAAGCACAAGACGCTATATGAACTGTACTACATACATTACAGAGATACAGATCTCGCCAGGATAACACGCTCTCAGGTAATTACCCTCTAGTGGTCAATATTTCATCCCGGACTTTGAGTATAACGGAATTTAACCTTTTGCAGAAAGGACTTTCCTACTGCCCTTCATATAAGTTTGACACTTTTGTTATGGACATGGACTTACATCGATTTTACCGTGGTTTAAGATTGTCTGTACCATTTGCATCTGCACCAGAGATTGTACCAGTTAATCCTCCTGTACACAAACCTTTACTTACTATCTCAGACTTAGGCTTAAAGGTACTGCCACACTAAACAATCCCGCTAGCGATCTCGTTAGCGTTGCATACTAATGAGATCGCTAGCGGGATTGTTTCTATATCGCTAAATGCTGCCGCATTTAGCGATATAGTTAACGACGCTATCGCCGTTAGCGATCTTCTTAACGACTTTAGCGGTACAAAAGTACCGCTAAATCGCTAAGAAAAGGTGCCACACAGCGATTAGATACTTACCCAGCGGGAGCGCCAGCGATGAAATAGGGTCCGGAACGATTCCAGCGACGAGCGAGATCACAGCAGGAAGCTCGTCGCTGGAAGCTGCCGCACTGAACAATATCGCTAACGGGATCGCTAAATAGTGACGTTTTTTAGCGATCCCGTTAGCGATATTGTTTAGTGTGGCATACCCTTTAGAAACAAAAGCACATACAGACCCCCACAGAGCTCACATGCGGTGGAGACATTTGTGAATTTTATTGATACGGCATTTCTTAAACTGAGACATGATATGGAATCTGGTAAACTACATTACCGATCAAACCTATCTCCATTAGACTTTCAAGCACTCCAAACCCTGCGCCTTGATGATCAAATTATCATCAAGCCAGCTGATAAAGGGGGTGCCATTGTAGTGATGGATAAATCGGTATACACCACAGAGGTCTTACGTCAATTAAACAATGACACTATCTACACTAAATTGAGCCACAATCCTACCAGTGAGCTCAAGTCATTGATTGATCAAACGTTGACACATTATGTTTCCCTTGGAGTTATCGATTCGAAAACACAGGAGTTCCTAACTAAAAAGGATCCTATAACTCCTGTGTTTTATATTCTACCTAAAATTCATAAAAGTTTGGATAACCCCCCCCGGAAGACCAATAGTAGCTTCAACGGATTCCTTGTTATCACCTCTCTCCATCTTTCTTGAAAAGATTCTCACACCATTGACACGTCAGGCTCCATCCTACCTTCTAGACACTGGACATTTCTTACAAACGATTCATAACCTGGGACCAGTACCTGATACAGCCATCCTTGTTTCTTTTGATGTAAAGGATCTGTATACATCCATTCCTCATCAGAAGGGTATCTCATGTGCTCGTCACCTACTCCTCACATCACAGAAACCGGTAGAAATTGTGTAACTTTGTATACAACTCCTCACATTAGTCCTTACTAAAAATTTCTTTATGTTTGAGGATAACTACTATTTACAAACAAAGGGGACAGCCATGGGTTCCAATGTGGCTCCACCATATGCCAATAGCTTTATGGCTTATTTTGAACAGGAAGTGGTCTACCCTAACCTTCTATTTAAGTCACATTGTCTGATTTGGAAACGATTCATTGATGACATTTTTTGTATCTGGACAGGCACGCAGGATTCCTTAAATCAGTTTTTTGATACACTAAACCAAGCCTGGCCTGCCTTATCTTTTACCATAACCACGAGCCAAGATAGAGTCAGCTTTTTGGACACCTCAGTAATCAAGATTGCTTCAGGGGTCATTTCAACTGACCTATACACAAAACCTACTGATCGTAATAGCCTCCTGCATTATGATAGCCTTCACCCTCCTTCCACCAAAAGATCAATCCCTAAATCACAATTCCATCGGGTCCGACAAATAGTTTCAGACCCTAAAATAAGTAATTTAAGGATGGAGGAGATGCATAATAAATTTGAAGAACGGGGCTATCCTACTGATCTACTCAACGAGGCAAAAAGGCCTATTGAGGCCTCACGTAGGTCCATTTTGAATCGTATTCCCCTAGTGCACACGTTCCACCCTTATGTTCATATCTTGCATCATATCATAAGGAAACATTGGAATATATTAAAAACAGCACATCCTAATGTTAAAGAATTTCAGAATCCCTTCTTGCCATGCTATAAACGCCCCCACAATATTCGTGATTCTTTAGTCAGAGCGGATATGGGTACACAAGAACGAAAATCACTACAGAGATTCCTACATAAACCTAAAATGGGCACGTACCCTTGTTTGCATTGCAATCAATGCAATAATGTAATAAAAGGCGATACGTTCTTTCATCCACACTCCGGAAAAAAATTCCAGATCAAAGACTATTCAACATGCGACTCCTCATATGCCATCTACTTGATTAAATGCCCTTGTGGGCTTTTATACGTAGGAGAAACAACGCAACCAATAAAGGATAGAATTTCGAAGCACAAATCTACCATCCTCTGTAAGAATACATTGTTTCCCATTCCGTTTCATTTCATCTCCAAGGGACACTCTATCTCCAAATTAAAATTTCAGGTGATAGAGTTAATCACTCCATTAAGACGGGGGGATGCACGCATTCAGTATTTAAAAAAAAGGGAATCTTATTGGATTCATCATCTACAAACGTTACATCCACGTGGTTTAAATAGGGAGTACGATTTGCATTCTTTTATTTAATGATTTATTCTATCTGATTTCTATATTTGATATTGTCTATAGTTCTAACATGTGTTCCCGTATACTAATGCTGACGAATTATTTAAATCATAATATTGATGGTATCATTTTCTTTCACAGAGTCGTCTATACTTACAACCAATCTGATCCCTCTCCTACCTATCCTCTGGATTCCTTCATATTCCTACTCGACTGCTCAACATATATTCATATGTTTATGTTTAGTCAATGTTTATTATCTCTTACTTTACTCTAGTCTAGTAACCTCAAATGGCGCTTGGAACGCAAATCGATTGTTACAGGATGCAATTAGAACTTATTCACGCCCTTAATGTGTCACAAGTATTTGGAATGCAAACTTTAGACATAAGGAACGCAAATAGCGACTCCATTGGTGACACACAACTTAGCGACGCCATTGGTGACGCTATCAGTGATGCGACTCTATTCAGAACGCAAACTGAATATTTGGTAACGCAAAATCTGTAGTGATGTCATTAGTGACGCACTTCCGGTTTACGTCCCAGCATTAAGCTCGCCTCTAACACATAAATACAGTGCATGTGGGCACAATAGCTCACTCCAACAAGCGGCGGACACCGCGTTGGGAGTGCACCTGAATCATCCATTGTACTACTACACTACTACCGGTAAGATACTTTATTCACCACTTGGGGACTAGAATACGATTCACTTTATAGCACCTCATGTTTTATTTGAGGTTATCCATACATTTGTTTCTACAGTCATGGCCAAAAGTTTTGAGAATGACACAAATATTAATTTTTACAAAGTCTACTGCTTCACTTTTTCTAATGACAATTTGCATATACTCCAGAATGTTATAAAGAGTGATGAGCTTAACAGCAATTACTTGCAAAGTCAATATTTGCCTAGAAAATGAACTTTATCCCCCAAAACACATTTCAACATCATTGCAGCCCTGCCTTAAAAGGACCAGCTAACCTCTTTTCAGTGATTACTCCATTAACACAGGTGTGGATGTTGATGAGGACATGGCTGGAGATCAATCTGTCATGATTAAGTAAGAATGAGACCACTGGACACTTTAAAAGGAGGCTGGTGCTTGGCATCATTGTTTCTCTTCTGTTAACCATGGTTATCTCTAAAGAAACACGTGCAGTCATCATTGCAATGCACAAAAATGGCCTAACAGGGAAGAGTATCGCAGCTAGAAAGATTGCACCTCAGTCAACAATCTATCGCACCATCAAGAACTTCAAGGAGAGAGGTTCCATTGTTGCCAAAAAGGCTCCAGGGCGCCCAAGAAAGACCAGCAAGCGCCAGGACCGTCTCTTAAAAGTGTTTCAGCTGTGGGATCAGGCTACCAGCAGTGCAGAGCTTGCTCAGGAATGGCAGCAGGCAGGTGTGAGTGCATCTGCACGCACTGTGAGGCGGAGACTCTTGGAGCAAGGCCTAGTCTCAAGGAGGGCAGCAAAGAAGCCACTTCTCTCAAGAAAAAACATCATGGACAGACTGATATTCTGCAAAAGGTACAGGCAGTGGACTGCTGAGGACTGGGGTAAAGTTATTTTCTCTGATGAATCCCCTTTTCGATTGTTTGGGACATCAGGAAAACGTCTCATTCGGAGAAGACAAGGTGAGCGCTACCACCAGTCTTGTCTCATGCCAACTGTTAAGCATCCTGAAACCATTCATGTGTGGGGTTGCTTCTCAGCCAAGGGAATCGGCTCTCTCACAGTCTTGCCTAAAAACACAGCCATGAATAAAGAATGGTACCAGAATGTCCTCCAAGAGCAACTTCTCCCAACCCTCCAAGAGCAGTTTGGCGATCAACAATGCCTTTTCCAGCATGATGGAGCACCTTGCCATAAAGCAAAGGTGATAACTAAATGGCTCAGGTAACAAAACATAGAGATTTTGGGTCCATGGCCTGGAAACTCCCCAGATCTTAATCCCATTGAGAACTTGTGGTCAATCATCAAGAGAGGGGTGGACAAACAAAAACCTAAAAATTCTGACAAAATGAAAGCATTGATTGTGCAAGAATGGACTGCTATCAGTCAGGATTTGGTCCAGAAGTTGATTGAGAGCATGCCAGGGAGAATTGCAGAGGTCCTGAAGAAGAAGGGTCAACACTGCAAATATTGACTTGCTGCATTAACTCATTCTAACTGTCAATATAAGCTTTTGTTACTCATATGTTTGCAATTATATTTTTGTCTGTGATAAAAACATCTGTCAAACACACATAAAAACCAGAGGGCAGCAGATCATGTGAAAATATAATATTTGTGTCATTCTCAAAACTTTTGGCCATGACTGTAGATTAAGTTGCGCAGAGCCTCCATACTCCTGAGTGAGCTACCTGGAATACTGCATTCATTGTTCAGAGTAAGCGGTTCAAGATTTATTTTGCACAATATTTTAATTTTATCACCGATAAGAGTATAACACTACATAGGTGACTCATTTATAGATGCCTACTCCTATAGTTATGATGTGTCATTTATCATTCTGGGCTTTTATAGTATCACTATACCTGTTTAAAGATATGAGTATTAATCTTATTCCTAAATGGATGTTTCAATATTTATTGCCCAGGTTACACTAGTGTTAAACCGGTGGATACTGGTAACACTTCACTCTAATAACCAGGTATTGTGTTATTTTCTTCACATCTCTCTTAAGTGGACACCCTCACTGATAGTTCACTGAATTATCCTTTTTTGCTTATAGATATATTTTGACCCTCTTCAGGGACACGGGTTCTATCATAAATATTCCTCAGTGGTTGATACCTTTTAATGGCTAATTGAAAAGATGGTAACAAATTGCAAGCTTTCGAGACTACTCAGGTCTCTTCATCAGGCAAAGACTAATACAAAATCTGAAGAATCACATATTTATACACAAAACAGCACAGAAAAAATGCAATAGGTAAGAGAAGTGACGTGAAGCAGAATAGTCATTATGGCAGAGGGATGAACATAAATATTGGAAGAGTTCATAGATAAGGAGTGTGAAAGTATGACTTTCTACATCAATTAAGGAATTTACGCCAAATACCCTGTGAAAACATCACAAAACATTACCAGACCCCAATCAGATGGCAATAAAACTTTCACACTCCTTATCTATGAACTCTTCCAATATTTATGTTCATCCCTCTGCCATAATGACTATTCTGCTTCACGTCACTTGTCTTACCTATTGCATTTTTTCTGTGCTGTTTTGTGTATAAATATGTGATTCTTCAGATGTTGTATTAGTCTTTGCCATATGAAGAGACCTGAGTAGTCTCGAAAGCTTGCAATTTGTTACCATCTTTTCAGTTAGCCATTAAAAGGTATCAACCACTGAGGACTCTCAAGTCTAAATATTTTTCTATCTACTGGCTAACACGGTACAAAGATATACATCTTTCCAGTATCATAAATATTCAGCATTTATATATGGGTAGGTCATCTTCTTTCTTTTCTCAACATTTACCACATCCTATTTATTATTTTTTTCCCAATGTTTACCGTATACGGCTTTTTTTGAAAAACATCCCCCTTTCTCTTTTTCGTTACATACGTTCCATCCATGGGCAATCTAGTAACCCACAGTATACAACGTTTACCAAATTGTAATCTAATCCACATTTGAACTTATACTCATCAAGCAGTCGGGTAGGCATTCTTTCATATTGATTTTCCTTTTTTTCTTTGAACATCCATTTGTGATGCTTCTAACACTTGGATTCGCAAACTTCCTCTTGTTTTTTCATTTTGTGATTGTATCATATTCATGTAATTTTCTTATTTTCTGTATGAATCACTGAAGTGCTTTGATGAAGGTCCGAGTTGGACCGAAACGTTGGTGTTTTGGACTGCAATAAAAATGTCCTCTTTATTCACAAGTTGAGTGCCAAGTCTATTATTATACTGTCACTAGGTTGGGTTCCTACTTGAGCACCTTCTGCGGTAGTGCCACGTTATATTCACCATGGCTGGAGATCAATCTGTCATGATTAAGTAAGAATGAGACCACTGGACACTTTAAAAGGAGGCTGGTGCTTGGCATCATTGTTTCTCTTCTGTTAACCATGGTTATCTCTAAAGAAACACGTGCAGTCATCATTGCAATGCACAAAAATGGCCTAACAGGGAAGAGTGTTGTGAATGGGTTTGAGATGAGTTCTGAGCAGAGGCTCCCTCTGGTGGTTACAAGCGGTACTAGTGAGGATTGTGAGGACTGGGAATCAGGTGTTACTGACTGGTCTTATATAAGGGAGTCATTTTCCCATCAGGGTTGCCGGTGATCAATTGTTCTGGTCTGAATCCTTCTTTCCAGTTTCCCTTGTAGCCTGCTGTGTCGTGTCTGCATCTCCTGCTATCAGATAAGACAATTTCTTCTTTTATGTTTTTGCTATATTTTTGCATTTTGTCCTGCACTTCTGTGGGGGCCTTCAGGGTCCCCTCCGGGGGCTTTTGCCCTCTCAGTTTAGTTCAGCCACTGTGTTTTGTACTTTTGCTTTTTCCAGTTTTTTTTCAGTGGCTGCTGTTTTGATTTTGTTACACCAGAGAACTAATTTAGGTGGTAGAGGTCGTGTGATCTCAGGTGATTTTGAAATTAGTAGAGTTGGTGTTTTTCAGGGTTTTCTGGGATTGCAGTAAGTACCCTTCCTGTCCTTTTCTATTTAGATAGTTTGGGCCCCAGCGTTTGCTCATACTATTTTCTTTCTGTGTCAGTATTTCCTCTTGTCTAACCGCCATTACATGTTTGGGGCTTTCTATTATCTTTGGGGTTCTGCTCCGGGGCAGATAGCCTTCCTATTTCTATCTTTAGGTGTAGTTAGTTTCTCAGGCTGTGACGAGGCGTCTAGGACCAACGTAGGAACGCTCCACGGCTGCCTCTAGTTGCGGTGGTTAGTCAGGGTACTGCAATCTCATAGATTCCAACTGCTCTGGAGTATTTCCTTTTTTACCTGCACTCCTCAGCTACCGTAACATAACAGTATCACCGGCCTGAAAAATTGTATGGTACTCACAGAAGGGAAAAAATATTTTGAAGGAAGAAAAGTTGTCAGAGATATTTTTCTGTTTGTTGCAATTTTTTTTTTTTTTCCCTCTGTATCTCTGGGTGCTGGGGAGGATCTTTTCTCCCAATGGAGTTTGCACAGTTGTCTGGCCGTGTGGATCAGCTTGCCACTGAGGTTCAGAGTATTGCTGCATATCTTGCTAGGTTGCCTGTTGTGGAACCTAGGATCCCCATGCCAGATTTGTTTTTAGGGGATCGAGCTAAGTTTCAGAATTTGAAAAATAATTGTAAATTGTTTTTTGCCTTAAAATCTAAGTCCTCAGGAGACGCAGCGCAGCAGGTTCAAATTATCATCTCTCTCCTGCGCGGCGATCCTCAGGATTGGGCTTTTTCCCTGATACCTGGGGATCCTGTTTTGAGTGATGTTGATGCATTTTTTCAGGCTTTGGGGTTATTGTACGATAAGCCTAATGTCACTGATCAAGCTGAAAAAGCCTTGTTGGCATTAAATCAGGGGCTTGATGACGCTGAGTTATACTGTCAGAGATTCCGTAGGTGGGCAGTCCTGACCAATGGAAAAAGAGTGTGATGTCTGAGATTCATTGTTCCGCATTGGCTGGGCATCCCGGAATTTTTGGTATCAGAGACTTGGTTAGTCGGTCCTTTTGGTGGCCTACCTTGTCTCGCGATGTCAGGGAATTTGTGCAGTCCTGCGGGACTTGCTCTCGCTCCAAGCCTTGCTCTCGCTCTAGTGGTTTGTTGATGCCATTGCCTGTGCCCAAGAGGCCATGGACCCATATCTCTATGGATTTAATTTCCGATCTTCCTGTTTCTCAGAGAATGACCACCATCTGGGTAATTTGTGATAGGTTTTCCAAAATGATACATCTTGTGCCATTACCTAAGTTGCCTTCCTCCTCTGAATTGGTGCCGCTGTTCCTTCAGCACGTGGTTCGTTTACACGGCATTCCTGAGAACATTGTGTCTGACAGAGGAGTCCAGTTTGTTTCCAGATTTTGGAGGACTTTTTGTTCTAAACTGGGTGTTCAATTGTCTTTCTCCTCGGCATTTCATCCTCAGACCAATGGTAAAACTGAGAGAACAAACCAGACATTGGAGACTTATCTAAGATGCTTTGTGTCTGCTGATCAGGATGACTGGGTCTCTTTTTTGCCTTTGGCTGAGTTTGCTCTTAATAATAGGGCTAGCTCTGCCACTTTGATGTCTCCGTTTTTCTGTAATTCTGGGTTTCACCCTCGATTTTCTTCAGGACAGACGGAGGCTTCTGTCTGTCCAGGTGTTGACTCTGTTGTTGAGCGTATGCAGCAGATTTGGGACCAGGTAGTGGAGAGGTTGTCCCTCTCTCAGGAGAAGGCCCAGCAGTTTGCTAACCGGCATAGGACTGATGGTCCTCGGTTTAAAGTGGGGGACTTGGTCTGGTTGTCCTCAAAGAATATTCCTATGAGAGTAGCATCTCCTAAATTTAAGCCTAGGTTCATTGGACCTTATAAGATCATGGAGATTCTTAATCCTGTTTCTTTTCGTTTGCTTCTTCCAGGGACATTTAAGATCCATAACGTGTTCCACAAGTCCTTGTTGAAGAGGTTTGTTGAGCCAGTGGTCCCTGCTGCTGTGCCTCCTGACCCTGTTTTGGTTGAGGGCAATCTGGAGTATGTGGTTGAGAAAATATTGGATTCTCGTTTTTCTAGACGAAGACTCCAGTATTTGGTTAAATGGAGAGGTTATGGTCAGGAAGACAATTCTTGGGTGTTTGCTTCGGACATCCATGCTAGGAGACTTATCCGTGCGTATCATAGAACTCATCCTGACCGACCTGGTTGCTCAAATGAGGGTTCGGTGACCCCTCCTCAAGGGGGGGGTACTGTTGTGAATGGGTTTGAGATGAGTTATGAGCAGAGGCTCCCTCTGGTGGTTACAAGCGGTACTAGTGAGGATTGTGAGGACTGGGAATCAGGTGTTACTGACTGGTCTTATATAAGGGAGTCATTTTCCCATCAGGGTTGCCGGTGATCAATTGTTCTGGTCTGAATCCTTCTTTCCAGTTTCCCTTGTAGCCTGCTGTGTCGTGTCTGCATCTCCTGCTATCAGATAAGACAATTTCTTCTTTTGTGTTTTTGCTATATTTTTGCATTTTGTCCTGCACTTCTGTGGGGCCTTCAGGGTCCCCTCCGGGGGCTTTTGCCCTCTCAGTTTAGTTCAGCCACTGTGTTTTGTACTTTTGCTTTTTCCAGTTTTTTTTTCAGTGGCTGCTGTTTTGATTTTGTTACACCACCTAATTTAGGTGGTAGAGGTCGTGTGATCTCAGGTGATTTTGAAATTAGTAGAGTTGGTGTTTTTCAGGGTTTTCTGAGATTGCAGTAAGTACCCTTCCTGTCCTTTTCTATTTAGATAGTTTGGGCCCCAGCGTTTGCTCATACTATTTTCTTTCTGTGTCAGTATTTCCTCTTGTCTAACCGCCATTACATGTTTGGGGCTTTCTATTATCTTTGGGGTTCTGCTCCGGGGCAGATAGCCTTCCTATTTCTATCTTTAGGTGTAGTTAGTTTCTCAGGCTGTGACGAGGCGTCTAGGACCAACGTAGGAACGCTCCACGGCTGCCTCTAGTTGCGGTGGTTAGTCAGGGTACTGCAATCTCATAGATTCCAACTGCTCTGGTGTATTTCCTTTTTTACCTGCACTCCTCAGCTACCGTAACATAACAGAAGAGTATCGCAGCTAGAAAGATTGCACCTCAGTCAACAATCTATCGCATCATCAAGAACTTCAAGGAGAGAGGTTCCATTGTTGCCAAAAAGGCTTCAGGGCGCCCAAGAAAGACCAGCAAGCGCCAGGACCGTCTCTTAAAAGTGTTTCAGCTGCGGGATCGGGCTACCAGCAGTGCAGAGCTTGCTCAGGAATAGCAGCAGGCAGGTGTGAGTGCATCTGCACGCACTGTGAGGCGGAGACTCTTGGAGCAAGGCCTGGTCTCAAGGAGGGCAGCAAAGAAGCCACTTCTCTCCAGAAAAAACATCATGGACAGACTGCTATTCTGCAAAAGGTACAGGCAGTGGACTGCTGAGGACTGGGGTAAAGTTATTTTCTCTGATGAATCCCCTTTTCGATTGTTTGGGACATCAGGAAAACGCCTCATTCGGAGAAGACAAGGTGAGCACTACCACCAGTCTTGTCTCATGCCAACTGTTAAGCATCCTGAAACCATTCATGTGTGGGGTTGCTTCTCAGCCAAGGGAATCGGCTCTCTCACAGTCTTGCCTAAAAACACAGCCATGAATAAAGAATGGTACCAGAATGTCCTCCAAGAGCAACTTCTCCCAACCCTCCAAGAGCAGTTTGGCGATCAACAATGCCTTTTCCAGCATGATGGAGCACCTTGCCATAAAGCAAAGGTGATAACTAAATGGCTCAGGGAACAAAACATAGGGATTTTGGGTCCATGGCCTGGAAACTCCCCAGATCTTAATCCCATTGAGAACTTGTGGTCAATCATCAAGAGACGGGTGGACAAACAAAAACCTCAAAATTCTGACAAAATGAAAGCATTGATTGTGCAAGAATGGACTGCTATCATTCAGGATTTGGTCCAGAAGTTGATTGAGAGCATGCCAGGGAGAATTGCAGAGGTCCTGAAGAAGAAGGGTTAACACTTCAAATATTGACTTGCTGCATTAACTCATTCTAACTGTCAATATAAGCTTTTGTTACTCATATGTTTGCAATTATTATATTTCTGTTTGTGATAAAAACATCTGTCAAACACACATAAAAACCAGAGGGCAGCAGATCATGTGAAAATATAATATTTGTGTCATTCTCAAAACTTTTGGCCATGACTGTAGTTTTCAGTTAATGAGATTCTCGTGCTCTGGGGCGGGGCTTTGGGTGGGGCTGTGGGCGGGGCTTTATGTGGTGTTCTGATTACATATTCATCTGTATTGGCTTATGACCGGTCACTGACCCCTCACTGACCTGCCCCCCATTTTTACATAATGCATATAATAGTAATATAATGTAGACCCCTGTAGACTGTGAGCCCTTGCGGGCAGGGTCCTCTCTCCTTCTGTACTTGTGTGTGCCTTGTATTACTCATGTTTACTGTACTTGTCTATATTTGCCCCTCTTCACATGTAAAGCGCCATGGAATAAATGGCGCTATAAAAATCTATAATAATAATAATTGTTGATAATTCCTATAATATTGTGGCTATTGTGAGGCTTAGAAAACAAAAATTACATCCAGCAAAATGTCACTGGTGATGGAGGCGCCTGCGCAGTAGCCTCTATAAGTAAGAGATAGATGATACTGGACAGGCGCCGCTGGTGTCATTTTGTTGGATGTAATTTTTTTTCTAAGCCTCACAATAGGCACAATATTATAGGCATTATCAACAATAATATCAATGCTATTATATGCATTATGTAAAAATGGGGGGCAGGTCAGTGAGGGGTCAGTGACCGGTCATAAGCCAATACAGATGAATATGTAACCAGAGCACCACATAAAGCCCCGCCCACAGCCACCAAAGTCCCGCCCACAGCCACGCCCCAGAGCACGAGAATCTCATTAACTGAAAACTTTCTCTCTCTCTCTGTCTCCTCCAGAGCAGTCAGGGAGAAAATTGACCACATTAACAAATCCGCACACCAAAAACACATTACAATCCGCAAGCGTTTTGCCCTGCATTTTCGGCCAAGAGATGTGGATTCTCTGCAGAAAATTCTACAGGCTAATCTGCAACGTGTGCACATACCCTAAACCAGAGTTGCATTCATTTATGGTGGACCATTGGAGCTACTATGAGTCCTGACCAGGAGATTAGAGAAAATATTAGTGCTGACAGGTTCCCTTTACATTTAGATCTTAGGCATTTGGAAGAGGCGATGGAGAGCTTTTTTTCAAGACTATCAGGGAGTTACAGACTCACATTAGTCAGGAAGGCCGATCCCACCACAATCAAACTATCATACAGAATCAACAGGTAAAAAGAAGGCAGAATAAAAAAATATGTTACATCCAAAACAACAACGTTTGTACGAGGGGAGAACACTAAACTGGGGATGCAGTCATTTATGGTGGACCATTGGAGCTACTATGAATCCTGACCAGAAGATTAGAGAAAATAATATTGCTCCCCATTTCAGGAGAGATTGTGCAGTAATCTGAATTTCTTAGGATCCAAAACAATGTAATTTATGAGGTGGAGTGACTCCATGAAACCAGGGCTGGAGCCAACACATCTCCTGCAGGCGTGAATAAATGTATATTGCAGCCATCAGCCACGCACAGCTCAGAGATATATCATGGCCATGAGCTTTGAGATTTAGTAGGGTGTGGTACTTTCCAATTGGCTGAAGTAGGGAGCAGATTACTCCAGCTGGACAGCAGGAACAGATCCCAGATGAGATTGGACACATCATATGCAGAAGCCCTAATATAACTAAATGACAGAAAACCAGAATAGTCGAAATCCTCATAAAGTGATTCCATATTATAAATTAATTCACTGAACGTTATAATCTATACACACGTGGTGTAAATTGTTGGTTCCCCTCGTTTAATGACAGAAAAACCCACAATGGTCACAGAAATAACTTGAATCTGACAAAAGTAATAATAAATCAAAAGTCTATGAAAATGATCACATGAATGTCAGACATTGCTTTTCAACCATGCTTCCACAGAAATTAAAAAAAATAAAACTTATGAAATAGGCCTGCACAGAAATGATGGCACCCTGAAAATAATGTCACAAAAGGGACATGTTAAATAGAGGTGTGAAAACTGATTAGCATCACAGGTGTCTACAATCTTGGAATCAGTGAGTGGCCTGTATAGAGGCTACAGATACTCACTGTGCTGTTTGGTGACATGAACAATACATTTTGTTGTGTAATTTCTCCTGAGCACGCCGATACCCCATATGTGGGGGGAACCACTGTTTGGGAGCATGGCAGAGCTCGGAAGGGAAGGAGTGACATATTGGAGAGCAGATTTTGCTGGAATTGCTTGTGGGTGACATGTCACATTGTCAGAGCCCCTGAGGTGCCAGAACAGCATAAGACCCCAAAAGTGACTGCATTTTACAAAATACTTCCCTGAATGAATTCTTCTAGTGGTGCAGTGAGCATACTGACCCACAGCTGTTCCATAGAAAATTATACCATTGGCCAGTGAAGAAAAAATCATTACATTTTCAGCAGCAGATAGAAGGAAGGAAGACACTTCTTAACAGTGGGTAGGCGGAGCCCACTTAGGATAATCACCTCAGATCATAAAAAGTGTTGTCCGGCCCCTCCGGCTTGGGCTCCTCCTGCTTATCCTTTCCCAGTCTCGATTTGAGGTTCACACAGGATGGTCGCTGCTAAGGCAGCTCCTCAGAAGAATTTTTTATTTTATTCGGACAGAGACTTGGACATAGTCTAGAGGTCTCAGGGGTCTTAGCGCTGCTAGACCCCAACCTCTCCCTTGGCAGATATGTATACCCTTTACGGTGGTCCCTTCATATTCTTTGCCGGCCCTGGGGGATGAGGATGGCTTCCCTGACGGAGACGCAAACCGCGCTCTGGGGTCACTGCGTCTGCTGGTCTAGGGGGAAGCGATAGGCACAGCGCCAGAAACCCTCTGGGGTCCCTGTGGCGCTCCGCTGGTGAGTACTCTGCATTTTTATTATGTCAGTATACTTTCAGCGTCTGCTGTGGCAGCGCTGTTACATAGCTGTCAGTGTGTTTTCAGCGCTTGTTGCGACAGCGCTGTTACATATCTGTCAGTGTGTTTCAGCATCTGCGGTGGCAGCGCTGCTACATGTGAGATGTACATGAGTGCTTCGGCGGCTGCTGCAGGCAGCCGCCATTACATGTCTGGACGCCATTATGCAGGGAGAGGGAGAGAGAAGGAGTTCTCCCGCACTTTTTTTGAAGCCGGCGGAGGGGCGTGGCTTCAGACTCCCGGCTTTCTCAGGCAGGAAGCGCGCTGAGCGCGCGAGTCTTCCCGTCCCTTCTCTTCCGGTTTTGTGGTGCGGCAGCCATTACTGGCCTGAACTCCGACGCTCTCCTCCCCTCCCGTCCTGGCACTCTCTAAGGAATTTACACAGCACCAGCTGGGTGAGTCTCTCCTGCTTTTTTAGTAGAAGCAGAACTCGCTCACCTCCACAGCGCAGACACCTCTCTGGGCACAGACAGCGTGGTCTTGCGGCGTTATACAGAGGCCCCCATTTTGGGGCTCATATACCCCCTTCATTAGGGGGGTGGTGGAGGAGACTGCGATTAACCCTTTCTGGGATTAAATTTTGCTGGGGTGGCTTAATGCCAGTGTGTTTCAGCGCCTGTTGAACGGCAGAGCTGTTACATTGTGCTTTCAGAGTTAACCCTTCAGCGTTCATTTTTCTTCAGAAATCACACATTTCTAGGTATTTCTGACAATCTGCCATATACTTTGTGAGGCATGTCAGATCAGAGCCCAGAGGGTGCGGACCGTATTCCTCGTCCGTTGCAGGATCAGCCTCGCGTATCTGACACGCAGGAGTCCTCAGCAGCGTCAGGTGTAGCAGTCGGGGGTCTTTATGATGCCAAGTTTGATATTCTCACTAGTTCTATTAATGGTCTGTCTGACCTTTTAGGTCAGTGGGTGTCATCTAGATCTCCTCATGGTAGGAAGCGCCGCAGACAGGTATTACCCTCCCCACATAGCGACTCAGAGGTCTCTGGTATGGGGGTTCCCCTTCAGATTCAGATGGGGAATTGTCCGATTCTGACAAAGAGGATCGGCAGGAGCCTTCCGCTTCTCTTCTGAACCGTACTGACGCTTTTATTGTAGCCATGAGGGAGGTTTTACAGTTACCGGAGGAGGTAACTAGTCATTCGGGTAAATCATCCCGGATTTTTCACGAGTCGCATAAGTCGCGCTCGGTGCTTCCATCTTTAGTTGAAATTAATGCGACAGTGGAGAAGGAACGTTTGTATCCAGATAAACGTTTTCAGGGGACACGGTCTTTTGAGACGCTGTATCCATGTTCGACAGAATTGATTGATAATTGGACTCAGTCTCCTGAAGTGGATGTTCCTTTGTCCCAGCTTAGCAAATCCTCTTTGCTCCCTGTTAAAGGGAAGGCGAATCTACATGATCCGCTGGACAGAAAAACGGAAATGGCGGCGAAATCCATTTATGAGGCCGCAGGTCATGGATTCAGAGTAGCACTCGGTTCCATGTGTGCTTCTAAAGCCTCTTTGGGCTGGTTAGAACGTTTACGTGTGGCATTACAGGATGGATCATCATTATCCGTTATAGACGGACTTCTCACGTGTTTGGAGGATGCAGTCCGATATAATAGTGATGCAAGTTTGGATACTGTGTCGTTGCTGTCCAGAGCACAATTGTAAGGTTCTATGTATATATTCCTGAAACTCAGTTTGTTCGTCAGCCATTTTACTTTCTGTCTTGCTGCAGCTATCTTGCCCTCAGTCAAAATGGAGTTTCCAGCTTGCATGTTCCCGCCCTGATTCTCTCCTTTGCTTCTTAAGCAGCCACAGCTGAGCAATCAGTGCTTCAGAATCTAGCCTGCAGTGAACCTGTGACTTGACTCCTGTAAGCCTTGGACCTTGTACTCCAGCTATTCCTACTGAGGAACTCTGAAGCACTTGTGGACTCTGAACCCTGCTCTTTGAAAGACCCACGTTTGCATGGACTTACGGTAACAGAGAAGAAGATCCTGAATCTGTATTGGAGAGTGATTGCTGAGCTTGGATTACTCTGGCCTGCTGTGTCTCCTGTTTCTGTGTCTGCAAACTGTGTGACTATTTCTGCCAACTTGTATGAAGTAATACAGGACTTTTCTATATCAAACCTGTGTCTCATGTATGTTCATCGCACCCAAGCACAAGACGCTATATGAACTGTACTACATACATTACAAGATTCTGAAGCCAAAACGTTAGTGTCTGCTGGGTCTGGAAGGCTGTGTCTGCTGTACTGTGGATATCAGACGTCCGGTTGTACTTTCTGTGATGACAGTGGTTGTGACTTCTCACAACCATTCCAGGTGAGCAATTCCCTTAAGTTTTTTCTTTTTTGCAGTGTTACCACAGGTAAACACTATTGTTTTTTTTTTCTCCTTTCTTTTTCTCTTTTTGTCTGCTGTAACTCTGGATATCAGATGTCTGGTTGAAACTTTCTGTGATGATAGTGGTTGTGACTTCTCACAACCATTCCAGGTGAGCAGTTCCCTTAATTTTTTTTTCTCTCTGCAGTGTTGCCACAGGTGAACACTATTGTTTTTTTTTTTTCTCTCCTCTTCTTCCAGTAATCCTGTCTTAAAAGATCTGGAAAATGGAGGCCCGCATAAAGGAACTTTGCGGAGTGACTGATAATATCCTTGCAGATTTGCAGAATATAAAGACCCGTTTTACAAATCTACAGGACCTCAATAATCACAATTTGCAAGTGGTTGGACAGACTACCCAGGATTTGCGAGCCAGGATTGAGGTTCTAGAGGGGCGAGTCCAGGCTCCTGCCGTAGCCCCGAGTGCTGGGATTCCCAAGTTGCCCCCTTTTCGTTTTGGCGGTGAACGTGAGAAATTCAGGGGATTTATTAATCAATGCAATCTTTTTTTTTCTGCACATGCTTCACAATTTCCCACTGAACGATCTAAGGTGCTTACTATAATTATGTTACTTACCAACAAGGCTTTAATGTGGGCAAACCCTCTGATTGAGACTGAGGATGATTGTTTGAATCACCTTGATGATTTTATTTCAGCCATGGGACAGGTGTTTGATGACCCCAATCGAGGTGCAACAGCTGAAGCAGCCATGTTAGCTTTGCGCCAAGGTAAGCACTCGGTAGCTGAATATGCCTTGGATTTCAGGAGATGGGCCCTTGATACCACCTGGGACAGTTCCGCCAAAAAATCTATTTTTCGAAAGGGGTTATCTCCACTGATTAAGGATGAACTTGCTCGTGCCGACCCTCCCACTGCGTTAGGTGACTTTATTAACTACTGCATCCGTATTGATACTCGTCTGACTGAACGCAGGCAAGAGAGATGGTTCGAAAGCAATCGTACTAACCTTTTCCTACCTTCCTCTCCAGCTAAGGAACCTTTGAGTAGGATTACACGGGAACCTGAACCTGAACCCATGCAGGTAGACTCTTTACAACGACGGGTTAGTGATGCACGCAAGGAACATCGTTTTAAGGAGAATCTATGTTTCTATTGTGGTAAGTCAGGGCACTTCATTATAAACTGCCCCAGCCGTTCTCGTAAGACTACTGCAGCACTCATTCATTGTGAGTGTTGCGAGAGGGGATCTGTCAGGTCCGAGCCTCAGGCTCCAGAGAGATCTGCAGCAACAGATCTTGATTTCTCGGACTTAAACTCCGTTACCTCTGAGGACGTTGACTGTGTAAACGCTGCCATTTTTCAAGTTTCCTCAGCGGTGTCCCAGCTGAGTTGTAAGAAAAACAATTCTCATTGCTTTCTTTCCATCAAACTCTGGGTTGACTCAGCTTGGGTGTCTAGCTCTGCTATGATCGACTCAGGGGCAAGTGGAAATTTTATGGATGTCTCCTTTGCTCTGAAACAGGGAATACGTTCAGTGAAGAAGGCTACTCCAGTACAGATGGAAACTGTGGATGGCTCCCTGCTGACCTCTGGACCAGTGGATCAGGAAACAGAGCCTTTGAGGGTTCTTATGGGTAAAGATCATCAAGAGAAACTGTCCTTTATGCTTATCTCTTCTCCCCACTTTCCCATTATTCTAGGGCTACCATGGCTGCAGGCTCAGAATCCTACCATTAACTGGGAGACCAAGGAATTACACTTTCCAGAGAAACAGATGAGTCCAAAGGTTTCAGCTTGCTCTGTTCCTAAAGGAATCATGTCAGTCCCTGAACTACCAGCTGTATACCAGGACTATGTGGATTTATGTGACAAGAAGAACGCTGACCAGCTTCCTCCTCACCGTCCATATGATTGTCCAATTGAATTATTGCTTGGAGCAGAGATACCTTTTGGTAAGATCTACCCCTGGCGGGGCCCGAGCTAAAGGCTTTAAAGGATTACATAGATGAAAATCTAGCCAAGGGTTTCATACGCCCCTCTTCATCTCCTGCAGGTGCACCCATCTTCTTTGTAAAGAAGAAAGATGGATCTCTGAGACCATGCGTAGACTATAGGGAACTCAATAAGGTTACTATTAGAAACCGTTATCCATTGCCTTTAATCCCTGAGTTATTGGAGAGAGTGCGACATGCCAAAATTTTTTCTAAACTAGATCTTCGTGGGGCCTATAACTTAGTCCGTATTAGACCTGGGGATGAATGGAAGACTGCATTCAGGTCACGCTATGGACACTTTGAATATCTAGTTATGCCTTTTGGTCTGAGTACCGCCCCAGCCACTTTCCAACACTTGGTGAATGACATTTTCAGGGATCTCCTAGATACATTCGTGGTAATTTATTTGGATGATATTCTAATTTTTTCTAACTCCACAGAGGAACATCATGGACATGTGAGAATGGTCTTGGAACGTCTAAGACAAAATCATCTTTACATCAAACTTGAAAAGTGTGAATTCCATAGGACCGAAATTCAATTTCTGGGGTATGTACTGTCTACACAAGGAATTAGTATGGATGGAAGCAAAACCCAAGCCATCAAGGATTGGCCAAGTCCTAGAAATGTGAAGGAGGTACAGCGCTTCATCGGGTTTGCCAACTTCTATAGACGTTTCATTAGAAATTTCTCTGAGGTAGTGTCACCTATCACTCAACTTACCCGGAAAGAGTCTAGGTTTTCCTGGACTCCCCAAGCCCAGGAAGCATTTTCCCGTCTAAAAGATAAATTTACCACTGCACCTATCCTAGTACATCCAAACCCCGAGCTTGCCTTCATAATAGAGGTGGATGCTTCAGACTGTGCCGTTGGAGCTATACTCTCTCAGAGAACAGGTGAGAAGAATGTCTTGCATCCCTGTGCCTTCTTTTCCCAGAAGTTGTCTTCGGCTGAGAGGAACTACGATGTGGGCAATAGAGAGTTGTTGACCATTATTGCCGCCTTCAAAGAATGGAGACACCTTCTTCAGGGAGCTGCACAGCAAATAGTCGTCCTGACAGACCATCGTAACCTTGAGTTTATCAGGTCGGCTAAGTGCCTGACTCCTCGCCAGGCTCGCTGGAATCTTTTCTTAAACCAATTTAATTTTATCATCTCTTATAGACCAGGATCGCGCAATGGAAAGGCTGATGCACTCTCTAGGATTTACTCAGCAGAGACACGTCCAATTACTCCTCCTAAGACTATTCTTCCTGACTCTAGATTCCTAGGAGTAATTCATAATCAAGACCTACTTAAGGACATCAAGGAAGCATACCATGCGGATTCCTTTTTGGCACAACCCCCAAGGGACGTAAGTCTTGTCTTTAAGAATGGTGTGTGGATTCAGGGACAACGCCTGTATATTCCTGAAACAGTCAGATTGAGAGTATTGCAACTCATTCACGATTCCAAGATAGCTGGGCATAGAGGAATTCTAAAGACACAGGAATTTCTTTCTCGTTTCTTTTGGTGGCCCACTTGCAGGAAGGATGTTTTGAATTATGTCACTTCATGTGAGGTCTGTGCAAGATGCAAAACACCTCGCTCCTCACCAACTGGTCTGTTACAGCCTCTTCCCACCCCGTCCCGCCCGTGGGGATCCATTTCTATGGACTTCATTGTGGAGTTACCAACCTCTCAGAGAAAGAACACCATTCTAGTGGTGGTTGACCGTCTAACAAGAGCAGCTCATTTTATCCCTTGTGTCGGCTTACCCACTGCAAAACAGACATCAGATTTGATGATTAAAGATGTGTTTCGCTTACATGGAGTACCGGATGAGGTTATTTCGGATCGAGGGGTGCAATTCACTTCTAGGTTTTGGCAAAATTTCTGTGCAGCATTGGACATTAAAGTAAACCTTTCTTCTGCTTTTCATCCCCAGACTAATGGACAGACCGAACGAACCAATCAAACCCTGGAGCAGTATCTCCGCTGCTTTATCTGCCACCTACAGGATGATTGGGTGGATCTACTTCCATTAGCTGAGTTCTCTTATAACAACTCTCAGAGTGACTCCACTAAACAGTCTCCTTTTACTCTAATCTAGGTTATCATCCTAACATTCTACCACGATTTCCCATAGAAACGCCTTTACCAGCAGTGGCTGAAAGAATCACGTCTTTACAGAAGAATATGGATCTTCTAAAGGAGAATCTGGAATCGGCTCAGGAAAGGTACAAGAAAGCAGCAGATAAATTTCGTAAACCTGCACCAGCTTTCAAGGTAGGAGACCTGGTCTGGCTGTCAACCAGAAATCTTAAGTTAAGGATTCCATCGTCTAAGTTGGGACATAAGTACATTGGACCCTATAAAATCAGTAAAATTATAAGTGCCGTTGCTTGTCGTCTTCAACTGCCCAGAACTATGAGAATCCACCCTGTCTTTCATGTATCCCTACTAAAGGCTGCGACACCCAATACGTTTCCTGGACGTTCTTCTCCTTGCCCTGACCCAGTGCTAGTCGATGGTCAGGAAGAATTGTGGTGGAAAGGATTTTAGATTCCAGGTTGTATAGAAATCAGTTACAATATCTGATTAAATGGCAGGGCTACCCAGTGGAGGACAACTCATGGGAACCGGTCAATAACGTTAATGCTCCTCGCTTACTCCGTCAGTTTCATCAGAGGTACCCACACAAGCCTGGTCTGAGGTCATCCGGAGGTTGTCCTTAAGGGGGGAGTAATGTAAGGTTCTATGTATATATTCCTGAAACTCAGTTTGTTCGTCAGCCATTTTACTTTCTGTCTTGCTGCAGCTATCTTGCCCTCAGTCAAAATGGAGTTTCCAGCTTGCATGTTCCCGCCCTGATTCTCTCCTTTGCTTCTTAAGCAGCCACAGCTGAGCAATCAGTGCTTCAGAATCTAGCCTGCAGTGAACCTGTGACTTGACTCCTGTAAGCCTTGGACCTTGTACTCCAGCTATTCCTACTGAGGAACTCTGAAGCACTTGTGGACTCTGAACCCTGCTCTTTGAAAGACCCACGTTTGCATGGACTTACGGTAACAGAGAAGAAGATCCTGAATCTGTATTGGAGAATGATTGCTGAGCTTGGATTACTCTGGCCTGCTGTGTCTCCTGTTTCTGTGTCTGCAAACTGTGTGACTATTTCTGCCAACTTGTATGAAGTAATACAGGACTTTTCTATATCAAACCTGTGTCTCATGTATGTTCATCGCACCCAAGCACAAGACGCTATATGAACTGTACTACATACATTACAACAATCTTCGGCTGTTACAGTCAGAAGAGCTTTGTGGCTTAAACAGTGGACCGGGGACGCGGTTTCCAAACAAGGTTTGCTGTCCCTAGCTTACAAAGGTGGTCAGCTATTTGGATCTGACCTCACGGAGCTGATTGTCAAGGCAAAGGCGAAGGAGTCGGCTTTACCACAGCGTAGGACTGTGGCGTTGTCACGCTGTATAGCAGATATATATATGAGATGTCAGTAATCTATATCTAAAAGGGCAACATACTATATAACATGCGCATAGATATATTATAACATGGATTTACCTGACAGAATGTCCAGTGGGTCAAAACGGAATCCGTTATACGCTGTCTCCGGCTAGAGGGTGACCGGGTCTAAGCTGACCCTGAACTGGGGTCCTAACTAATCCCTCAACCTGGAGGTACTGTTAAAGGTACAGAGGTCCAGGCCACCAGCGTAAACCCTGTCTCCTATCAATCCCTGCCAACTGTATTCTAGTCCTAAGAAGGACCCTGAATACCACCAAAGGGAAAGAACAGGTAACGGATAATGAACAGAAAGACATACAAGAAAGAAAAGGAATAAAGTAAATAAAGTCTTACATACAACACTCACACACAGTAGGAACACCTAAGGTCTCAGAGATAAACTATAAGCTATAAGAGTAAAAACAACTAATGAACTCTTAGCTTAAATATTCTCAGAACCGATCCAGTCTGCTGAACTACATGAATGCTTTCACCGGCGTCCAACACCCAGACTGGCAGCAATATAAAGGAAACTAATTAGAACATAATCAAAAGCAGCCGGGCGAGGCTGCACCTAGCCTTAGCAAAGAGCTAGGAAAAATTAACTCTCACATTACCAAAAAACAAAGAAACAGCAGCTCAGCTGTGAGAAGTCAGAATGTGCAATCGCGACGATCTTCGTGGCAATGCACCCATGACAGTACCCCCCCTTCTACGAGGGGCCTCCGGACCCTCATGACCAGGTCTGTCCGGGTAAGTTGTGTGAAAGGTCCGTCCACGTTATCATTGACCACCACTGAAGGCGGAGGTAGAGGTGACGGTATGACTGGTGCCACATACTTTTTAAGTAATGACTTGTGAAACACATTATGAATTTTAAACGTAGGAGGGAGGTCCAGACGAAATGCCACAGGATTAATTATGGAACGATCCTGTACGGCCCGATGAATCTGGGACCCAACCTCCAGGAGAGAACTTTAAGTTTAATATTCCTGGTAGACAACCACACCAGATCATTCACCTTCAGATCTCGACCAGAAACTCTCCCCCTATCAGCCATCCGTTTGTAACGGTTCTCCGTAACCTTCAGTCTTAACTGATCTGGAACTATCAGTCTCCCTGGAAGTCCCACAGGGGCGTCCCCCTGAGCCCCCAATACCTCCCCCTCAAGCTCAGAGCATACAGCCGACACCACAACTCCCTCCTGAGGAATAGGAACCGGATCATCCATCCTCCCGTTCCCTGGGAAAGTACGAGATAAGGCATCAGGAAGCAACTTTATTGAGCAGTCATATGCGCGATGAGGAGGTAACTCTTTACACCCCTCCTCTGAGAACATTTCCCCAAAGTCCTCCAGAAAAGGAGGCAAAGTCCTAGGCACAACCGCACCGATGACCGTGCTCA